>ML809858.1:96537-109796 GCA_009831015.1 Picea engelmannii
CAAAGGATTTGGCTGGGTTTTTCTCCCTTGTTTGAGAAGGGTTTCCCAGGATATATCTTGTGTTCTTGTGCATGGTGCTTCTTCATGTGATCTTGGTTGTTGCAGCATTTATGGTTATGGTTAATTGTTAAAACGAAATGAACTTCATATTTAGCCTAAATGCTATGAAAAACTAACATGGTATCAGAGCACAGGTCATGAAAGAACCCATTGCACAAGCAAGTCTCACAAGCATTCTCCACAAGTAAAAGGAAAAATGGCATTGTTGTCGTACATGAAAATTAGGGATTTTTATTGAAGAAGATTTTCAGCCTCAAAATGATCTAGAAAGGTGTGCCCGAACCCAAGGAACTCTTTGGCACCTTCAGCGCACCTTTTCAGTGAGTAGATCTCTCGAAAAGTGAAACCCTAGTTTTCACAAAGTACCAGAGAACCAGAAGGACCAGAGTACCAGAAGTACCAAAAAACCAGAAGCACCAGTCCAGAAATCTGTTGGTCAAATTTGAGGGGGTAAAATTTGGATTTTCATAAATCTGACTACACCAGCTTGCTCGCCTCAACTCAGCACATCTATCCCCTGGATCAGAATTTCAAAATTAGAAGTTTGAAAACTTAGGGTTTCCTCATAAAACCCTAAGTTGCAGTTGCAGCTTCAGAATCAGTGGTAGTATCAATTGCAGTTGCAGTATCAGTTGAAGTATCATTTGTTGTACCAGTTGCAGTCACCCTTGAAGTCTTTTAAGAGGTTGGTAAATATTACCATTGATACCAGATGGTGCCACTACCTGCAGAAGCTATCAGAGGTATGTACTCACATATGCTTAAATTGTTAAGCTTTAAAGGGTATTTACAGGAGAAGGGATCTCTTACCATAGATCCAAAAGAATCTCAAGATCCAACACATTCAGAGGAATAATGCAACCCAGGTTTGACTATTCTGATATGCACCTATTTGTTATGACATTTATTTGATCTAGGTTGCATGTTGAAGCTATGACCACCATACTAACCTTTGGTCAAAATTAAAGTCAAGATATTAGATGGACTAAAGTTGAGATCATAGAGTTTGTTCTCTAACCGAACCTTCTGTCAAGATAGAATACTATCCTAGTACAAAAAACAGGTTGAATAAAGCATTTGTTATCTTGAGAGAAGGAGACTTGGAAGAAAAGCAACATGTTAGAAGTGAAGACTCCAAGTTTGATTGTTGTAATTGTCATTCCTCTAACTTATAATTCTAAAGTTTGCTACATTACAAATAGGTGGTGTAGCTGTGATAACAATCCTTGTATTGTTTTCATTCTAGAGATGTACTAATTATTCTCCTCTAGGAAATGTTCTTGTTTTGGTTCCTCTCGTTTCTTGTTCCAGACAGGTCAAGAACAAAGGAAGATGTTTATCCTTCAGAGGGAGTCACATTGACTTAGAGGGAGTCAAAACTATTTGAGAAAGAGAAAGAATAGAACCATCCTTGAGACAATCAATGCAATAATGCATGATCAGAATCCTTCTATGATTTCATGGGAAGAAGCATGCACGCAGTATATGTTCAGAACAAGAATCTTCACTAGAATAGAAGCCTTCACCAGAGTGAAGCCTAAAATTAAACACTTCAAGTTATTTGGATGCCCAGTGTACTTTTATCCAAAGAGAAGAAGTCCAAGCTAGATCCTTTAGAAAGAAAGGATATAATGAATCTTCAAAAACATTCCAGATCGATAGCCCTGGTCAGAGACAGATTGAGATAAGCATGTCCTTGAAGAAGAGATAATCTTTCAAAGATCCAAAGAATCTCAGATGGAGATTGACAGTAAGACTATACCTTCTCCCCCTTCAGCATTTCAGAGGGAGAAAGACATTATTCCAGTTGCTCCAGTTGATATGTTCAGAGATATTGTAGTAAGGCTTAAAAGGCCTACCTAAACTCACTCCACTAGAGGCAGAGAAACATACAAGCTTCTCAAGGCACATTCCGAGAAAGAAAAAAGAGATTTTTCGAGCTATCCTTAGGTCATAAGCCACTTCATTGATGCTGCGGCTTCTTGTCTTAGAGAAGCAACAAGAGAACTTGTATGACAAGATGCCATAACAGAAGAATATAGATACATCTTAAAGAATGATGCATAAGATATTATTCAGGAACCTGAAAGGGAAATCAGTGGTAACTTCCAAGTGTTTATATAAGATCAAGCATACAGCTGATGGAAGTGTCGAGAAATTCAAAACGAGATCTATGGACAAAGGTTTCTCATAAACAGAGGGAGTTATCCATGATAAGACACTTGACCCAGTGAACTGATTCACTTCCATTTGTACAACCTTTCATAAGTTGGAAACTATATCGGATAGATAGATTCTTGATGAGTTTGGATTTCAGCAAGAGTGTTGTTGATCCAAAACCTATACAGTGTTGGTGACAAGAACCTGATCCTGATGACTTACTCAGAAAGCCTTGTTGTTGAAAACAAACAAGCATTGAATTCTAATTTTCATAAAGGATCTGAGTACGATACACTACTTCTTGGGACAAGAAGTATGACAGAGAACCGATGAAATTTTTCTGATTCAAGGAAAATACAGTGGGAATATTAAAGAAGTATGACAGAATGCAAATCCACCGATGGATTTAAAGAAGAAGATTGATGATGATTTAGACGAAACTAATCCACAGTTGATTGGATCACTGATGTATCCAGTCAACACCAGACTTGATTCACGCCATACAGTGAATGTGATGAGTCAACCGAGATAGACTCACTAGGAAACAACAAAACATGTATTAAGACACAGTTGGGTATGGTCAGAGATATGCCTCCAGTGTGAACTTGAGTTTGCAGAATATGCCGATTCAGATTGAGCAGAAAGTACAGTGGACCGGAAGAGCACATCTGGTTGATGTTCTACCTTGAAGTCTTCCAGGGTTTCCTGACACAGCAGGAAACAAAACTCTGTGGCCTTGAGTGCACCAAAGACGGAGTATATAACAGTGAGTATGCGAAGCAATGTGGCTTCACAAACTTCCGACAAATTTACTTGACCATGAGATGAATCCTATGATGATAACTAAAGAACCATGTGTAAAGCTCCTTGAGATTCTAGTATTTCTTGATGGTTCAAAGACAACGAAATGAAATATCTTTGTATGATATAGAAGAAAGATTGTATACTTGCAATACATTTCTACACTTGAGCAAACTGTAAACATTTACTTGGTGAAGAACTCCTTCCGAGTTAAGAGGGAGTATGGATGACCTTAGCCAAAAATAAAACTCAAAGTACATCGATATGAGACTTGGCTTGATGGAGAATGCCTCCCTAGCTGAGAGGGAGTGTTAGTATTACAGCTATAGGAGACATCCTCCAGCCTACAAACCTGTGATATGTGGAATATAGCAAATATGTGAAGTCTTACTCTCAGCTTACAAACCTGTGATATGTGGAATATAGAAGATATGTGAAGTCTTACTCTCAGCTTACAAACCTGAGAGAAAGCCCCTAATAAAGGGTTCGTGGTTCCAGCCTAGGACAGGAGCTAGGAATGTATATGGCCTTCTCCATGACGTGAGAGAGAAGAACTCCAGATGATTATCCGATGTAAGAGCGATCTTTTGAGTTAGAGAAATCCCAAAAAGCGTTGGCCACGTCATCATGAGAATAAGAACGAAGATGATGTGATGGCCTCCTCTGGATAGCAGCAGAGTTCATGTGAACACTCTAGATGATCCTCCTGTCGATAGCAGTGGGAAAACAAATCTGTAGAGCAGACGTGACTGGCTGAGCATAAGTGCACGTGTGAGGACCTAGTTCATCTGTGTAATGCAGTGACTCAGGTCTATGACATCCCTATGGATGTAGCCCCTAGTGGGTGTATCAAATCCTTTGTTATATATGGTTCAAGAGTCGGACCTAATTGTAACCCTAGTTATTGTGTAAAGTGTACAAGTCGACCCTATCTTATTGTGTCTAAAGATAAATTGTAAAAGATAATTAATAGTAATAGTAATAGTAATTATTATAATAATAAACAATTAATACGTCTAAGTGAAGTCGGCCCTATTGTGTCAATAGACACTTCAGTTGATAGGACAAGTCTAATATACGTAAGAGGAAATCTCTCATTTGTAGACACACTCACTTGCAAGTTTTGGAAATTTCAGCAATCACACTTCTTGGTCAAAGTTGTGCACCTCTCTTGGGCGTTAGGGTTTCTAGGGTTTTGTGCAACCTCTTGTGTGCTAGGATATTCTTGGTGGTGAAAAGGTATTTCTCTTGAAGAGTATAGCAAAGGATTTGGTTGGGTTTTTCTCCCTTGTTTGAGAAGGGTTTCCCAGGATATATCTTGTGTTCTTGTGCATGGTGCTTCTTCATGTGATCTTAGTTGCTGCAACATTTATGGTTATGGTTAATTGTTAAAACAAAATGAACTTCATATTTAGCCTAAATGCTATGAAAAAATAACAACTGCAACTGGTACTGCAGTTGATACTTCAACTGATACTGCAACTGATTCTGAAACTGCAACTACAACTTAGGGTTTTATGAGGAAACCCTAATTTTTCAAACTTCAAATTTTGAAATTTTGATCCATGGACTAGATGCACTAGGCTGAGGAGAGTTTGTTGGAGCTATTAGATTTCAAAAATTTCAAGTTTTGCCCCTTGAAACTTGACCTGCATAAATATACACTGGTACTTCTAGTACTGGTTATGGTTTCCCAGTTTTTCCAGTTTTCTGGTACTTTTGGTTTTCTAGTACCAGTCAAAACTAGGGTTTGACTTTTCGAAGGCCCTGTTCACTAAAAAGGTGTGCTCGGGCTGCCAAAAGATTCACTAGGGTAGGGCGCACTTTTCTAGATGGTTTTTAGGCAAAAAATTCTCTCAAACAAAAAGCCTAATTTTCTTGTACGACAACAATGACGTTTTTGCTTATCCAGTGAAAGGTGCTCTCTTTAGTTTAGCTTTGAAACCATGTTAAGTTTTGAGCTATTATTAGGTTTCTTTTCAATTTACTAGATAACCATAGCATAGGTAGGATCACTGAGAGAAACACAATCACAAGATACACAACATTTATCCTGGGAAACCCTCATGGGGGAGAAAACCCAACAAAACTTCCTTAATATAAATAGCCAATACAATGCCAAGACGATAAACCAAAACACTAGAGAATATTCAACACTGAGCAATGTGTCTCTCTCTTCCTTCTTCTCCCAACTGCATCTTTCCAAACTTGCGCACTTGATGAGTGAATAAGTGAGTGAACAAATGAGGCACTAGCCTCCTTTATTTATACTAGCTGGTAGGCGTTGAAAAGGTGTCTCTTCACTGGGCAAGGCCGACTTCTCTTCTTAGTGGTTAAAACCACTTTAATTAGGCTTGTGGGCTGACTTCTTAATTAGCATAATATAATTAGGGTTTGACCAATCCACAAAAGGGGATTTGGTCAATTACAATGCCCAACATGATCAATCCACAAAAGGGGATTGATCTAATGAGTCAATAATAAATAGAATACTCTTTGTAGTTACAATATTTCAACATAGGTTCCTTTAGGAAAATGAATGAATGGATTCATTTGAACGAGATGATTATAAATTAGGTGAATGGTGTGTATTTATACCAATCACTTAGGGTTGAGGATGCTAGTTGTCAGAGAGGCTAGGTCATCCTTAAAATCAAATACAATAATGTAAAATGGGTATAACAACCCATAGGTCAATACATTAAGGCCTCAACTACCCACATAGTGTGGTGACACATGGCCACAAGTGAAGATTACACACATATTCTCAACATGTTGGACAGTGACGAATGGGAGCATAAATGTCCACTTCAATGGAAGAAATCCACGATAATGATAGGGATGTGTGCAAGACTATAATAACTCCTCCCCTTTGACTTGTATAGGTATAATGAAGCAAAGAAATATATTTTGTTTTTTAATCTATGTACACTCGTGCATGGCTATCTCAATAATTCATTACATCTAAAAGATTGTTATTTGGTGTGGGTCATATAGTAACACAAGATTAGTTGCCCCCTCCTCTCACTTGTTAGGTTTCTATTTTGTGTTTATGATTATGGGTCCAATGGTTAAGAGCATGTGTTTCCTCCTAGGAGGTCCATGATTCAAATGTAGAGGGGGTGGGGTGTGTACACCTCCTTAGACTTTAGTAGTCCAATCGCTATGCAGGGAGGTAGGGTGTGTACACCTCCTTAGACTTTAGTAGTCAAATCGCTATGCAGAGGGGGTCCCTTGTCCCACAAACAAGGGAGCCTCATACAAAAATTTTGTGTCTAGCTCAACTATGACCTTAAAATTAGATTATTATTATTATTATTATTATTATTATTAATTAGACATCTAATTGTTTTATTACAACAATAATGATAGTTGCAAAACTAATATCCTGAATTCAAGTATTAATTCGTTGATCTTGTTTGGAATGATAACATTTATATTTGTATAAGTAATGATGTTTTCCCTTCTAAATACACTTTAAAAGCACCACAATAAACATGTCCATGTATTGATAGGTTGATAATTGTTCACAATAAGTGTCGATTTAGAACCTGGAAATCTTACCCAACAACAATCAAAAAAACAGAATTAAATAATTATTTTTAAACAAATTGAGAGGAACCTGGAAATCTTACCCAACAACAATCAAGAAACTGAATTAAATAATTATTTTTAAACAATTTGAGATTTTAAAGTTTAAAGGGCTATGGAATTTTAACAGTACAAGTGCTCTAAAATATATGAAAAGTGTTTTTATAACTTCTCAAAAACTTGGGGTGGCAGTTGCGGGAGGGGTCATCATGAATCATAGAGGAATAACTAACACTTCTTATGCATAAGGACTTGGTATTTCAACTAACAATCAATGAGGAGCATGTGTTTTACTATAAGGGTTGAAGATTGCTATTGAATCTTGTATACAATCATTGATGATGGTGGGAGATTCAAAGGCCATTATAAGTCGGATGGCACTGAATTCAGCACCTGTGGACAACTTATTGGCATCAGTGCTAGCTCGAGCACAAGAAGAAATAACAAAATTTGTCTGCATCAAATTCTATCATGTATTAAGGGAGAGCAACTCTTTGGATTAGATGGCTACATTCATGGATGAATCTCATGAGGTTTTGATGCAGACCTCATCATGTATTAAGGGATAGCAAGGATTAGATGGCTACTTAATCCTCAGACTGTTGACTACTAACCGTAGTTGGCATTGTATCTACAAAAATACTTGTTCCTAGAGAGTAACAGCTATTTAATCTGCTTCAAAAATTATACTTGAAAATTGTAAGTCAAAATTGGCTACTAACAATCATCTATTTATGCATTAGGGGCAGGAACAGACCAGGTTACCTTCTAAATAAATGGATGTAACCCTCTTTAATCTTGACAGATCTACATACAAAAGAACTTCATAACTATAGATAGCAGGTGCCACACCAATCTACAACCGTCCCAGAAAAAGTGCTTAGAATCCAAAGAGGAGCGTTAGAATGATGCTTTTTTATTTTCTTAAACAGCTTCAACTACTCCAACAACTTTATTGTTATGTGTTGAAAAGCCCTTGCCCAACTCCATATGATATAACCTTCAAATTCCCAAAAAGGCTATCCATCCATCTTGGTGCTTGTCGAGCTAAAGCGTGTAAAATTTAGGATTTCCAAATTGTTGATGTGTATGAGCACGTTATATACTAATACACATTGTAATGTTATGTGAAAACCAAAGACAATTATACATTGTCAACTGTTTAAATAACATAGATAGTAAAACTGTAGTAATTTTAACTATTGCAGAAAAACAACCTGTGTATTATCGTAGAATTCCACACATGTACAATTCAAACATATATGATGCAGAATAATACGAATAACATCTATATCAAATAGGACAGATAAACAACTAATCTAATATTATATCATTTCTTGGATCAACTAACGACCCTCAGCAAATACGCCACATGATTCTTGGATCAACAACTGACCTCATCATTGGGATGCAAGCAAATAATTCAAGTAGACCAGCCCTCCCAACTTTGCATTGCCTACATCATAGTATTCAAATTCAGTAAGTTGGAAAAATCAAACCAAATTCCTCAAATTTGCCTTGGTGGAATAAATTGGCCATCTCTGACAAAGCAGAAAAGGGGCAGTCCAAAAGTCAACGGGACTTGACCAGCAGGTGCCAGGTGCTCACGTCCATTTTAAAAGGTATAAAAATAATACCCAACTCCTAGACTATTAGCATAAAATTAACTTAGTTCGTGCTTGTTGTAGGTACTCAAAACTGAGTATTCAATGTTAAAAGTTTGATCTTATCAAGTTTATCAACCAAGCCGAAATGAGACTCCAAGGGGATCACTTAATCCTTATAGTTTGGGCTGCAATTGAATATCGAGTGGATCTTAGGTTCTTCTACTCTCTTTGGACTGCAAGATTATTCAATTTGTCAGATATGCAGACAACCTCCTCCTATCTCACTGGTCACCAGAATCAGAAAGAAAAAAAGAAAGGTGTTGGATGGTTCCAAACTCGCAATGACTTAATTTTGAAGGTAAAATCCCATGCAAAAGCCACTGATGCCACAAGAGAAATCATTCGAGACATCTGAACTACCATGACCACTCTAATCCAGGGTGAATGCCACTAGGTAATTGGTTACTAAAGGCTGTTTACGTAAATGACTAAAGCTGGGTATATTGTTTATCGGCCTTACTTTGAGAATGCAAACAGGCTCTGAAGATGTAGTGTGACGCAAGCAGTTATGGTAGTTCCAAATCAGCAAGGATTCTGACCTGCGTGTAACAGTGTTTCTTAGGTTGATAAAATTTGAACTTCAGCTGAAAGACCATAAAGGCTTCTTGTCACTGCCCTTGCTTATTCTAAATAGTGGGGTCACAACTATGACTTGTCTATGCCATAGCTAAGCATAGTTTATATGTGTCATTTTGTAAATTTTGAACTATAACGGACATTTTTTCTTGAAAGAAAATTGTATGTTCATATTTGTTGGATTATTTTGGTTTTATTTTTGAAAGATCAAATTTTTAAGTTACTGGATTACCAGTTTCTCAAACTTTGCAGTAATGCCCACCATGCTCAACACAATTAGCCCAAAAGAACAAGTCATTTAGGACTCCAATATTGTTTTTCAGAAAGAACTTTTAATCCAAAAAGGCAACTCAAAATGTACAAATGAAAATGCCTCGGCAGCTTTAAACAAAGAGATAAAACCAAGGATCAAAAGCCATTATTAGTAGGCAAAACAAGGCAATTGGCATATGCCATCACAGAAGCACCCAAAACTATCCCATCTTATTTGTAACTGTTTGATACAAAGCACGAAGTTGAGTATTCCATTTATCTATGGCTTGGTACTTTTTCAAACCCTTGGATCTGCAAAAACAGAGGAAAACATTTTATAGTTATGCCCATCCATTAACACACAATGCAAACAAACTTATATATATGTCTATCCAAACAAGCAAGAAATATTTTACTACAAACAAAATAAACTCCAAAAAGTGGGACCGCCAATGAATACCTGACATCACCAAGCTCTAAAAGCTGATTAACCTGATCGATATGCCCCGGAATACGGCTATCTAAGATTAAAGACACAAGAAGCTGCTCCACATCTTTCTCTGGAATATTTAGCTCCTGGTCAACAACACATGAGAATGGTCAATTCCTCAAAACTGAAAACCCACAATCAACCATTTTTTATGTATTCCAAAGTCATAGAAACTGGCTGTACTCTTTTATAGCCCCATTGACCTACTTTCAACAATTTTTTATGTATTCCAAAGTCATGGAAACTGGTTGTACTATTTTAATCCCATCGACCTACTTTTGTGGTCATCCATTGGACATTAGTAAAATTATCTTATCTAACCATACAAATTTTGAAATTTTTCTTGCAACCATGTCACTAAAGTCAGAACAGCAGGCGAATAAAACCACGGAAACCATCTTAGCACCCTCCTCCCACTTCTTATTGCATCAAATGCTAGTAGGCAATCGCAGGAAAAGATCACTGAGCTGCCAGGGGGATAGGATAAGGGCCATGCCAGCAAAAAGGCAATTTCAGGACATTTCCCTCCCTGTAATAAATTGAAGTGTAACTTTTTCCGCAGGTCTGTTAGCAGAGGATCAGTAGCTCACACCTTTGATACAAAGGGTATCCGAATTCTGGTATATGGCTTGATAAGCTTTAGAAGTACTTGTGTCCTTATGTTCTTCAACAAATCTTCAATATAGTTGCGAATGAAGGAATCATCCATTATTGTAGCTCTATTGCTCTGCAAGAAATAGAGGGAAGCTAAATACAGCTATAGGATGAATTGAAGAAAAAGATTATCAAGAAAATTTGCTTGGAATGCACCAGAATTCACTAACATCAAACAGAACCTAACCTTGAGTATTCTTTCGAACTCCAATATTTCGTTTCTTTGGTATGCTGCAACAAGATTGGTCATGGCCAAAATCTCAGGGTCATTTTTATAGCTGCAACAAGCAATATTTATTTGATTAACATAGGAAAGAGAACACTAAATGTCATTCCCAATAACAAAACTTCTATATAATTTTCAGCCTAGCAACTTACGGCTTTGCCTCCTGGGCATCAAAGGGATTAACTTCAGATTGCATCAGCATGTTTGCCAGAACTAGGTATCTGCACAGGTACATTGCAAACTTATTTATCATAGTGAAACAGCACATTAGATAAAATAAAGAAAATAATGTCTCAACTGGAGCTTCTAGCAACCTACTTGAGGCATTGAATTCTGCGTTGATTCCCAGCTTCATCATAATTTTTGAAAGCTTCAAAGAAGTCTGTAGCTGCTTCAACCCATTGTCGTTCCACCGTATGCATTTTACCCCCACATTCATGAATAATGCCCATGATGCGGGGATGAGGTATCGCAGATTTGACAGTCAATGCTTTATTGTACAATTGCTGCATCAAAGAAACTATTTTATCATGAAGAAGCATAATATGTTCAAGCAAAAATGAGGAAACAAAGAGGCAGCCTTACCAAGAAGCAGTCCAAGGCTGATATTTCAGGACACAGTTAGGTCGGTATCCTAATAACAAAGTTTAGAAACTTCAGAAACAAATGCTTTACCTGTATTTTGTAAACCTTCCACCAGCAACTATTGACTGCAGAAGCAGTTATTTCCCCTCCCATTCATAAAATTATTGCTTACTCTAAACTATAAAATCTATCAAAACACAGTTGCTTGAGGCTAACTTGTCGATCAGGAAGAATGAAGTGCTTTTCAACATGACCCATCCATTCAATGTTATATAAAAGAGATTACATTGCTCAATGGTAATATCATTCTCGTATTCATTAAATATATATTTTTATCCTTTTGGATATATGGCTTCATACCTTGTCTTATAATTTTATGATGGCCCCTGTCAGTACCGCGAGGTACATCACATTTTCTCTCAAGGGGAAAATAATAACAGGAGATATTTTCAAGCCCGGGTCAGAGAAGAGGCCTGAGATTGAAGCCCAGAAGTGTGTGGCTAGAGTTTAAACACCGGGGACAGGAATGCCATGGACTTTTATTGGAACACACATACTGCAAAACAATATCTTTGAAATGTCTCTAGAAGATGGGACAGATTTTGACTTCCGGCAAAGTGTGAACAACATCTACTCATTTTAGTAACCTTTATTCAGCCAAATATTGACAGGCAGGCAACCAAGGAGGAAACACTAGAAAATTTTAAGTATCCCTGGAACCCTGCAAGAGGAAGATGAGGCTTTGCAAGCCAGTTATAATGGAGAAATTAAAGATGGTTGCATTTTCTATTAAGATGGATAAAGTTTTGGAGCTTGATAGATTTCAGCTCAATTTTTATAGGAATTTCTAGGACATCATAGGCTAAGATTTTCAGGATTACATTGAAGAAACAAGGACAAGCAAAAGATTAGAAATCATGAACTCTTCTTTTCTGGTGTTAATTCCCAAGGAAAACTGTTCTTCCTTCTTCAGTTTCACACCTATGTCCTTGCAACACTTATTATAGAATAATTGCTAAGCTCACGGCCAAAAGATTAGAAAAGGTTATTAATCAGCTAATTTTGAAAGGGGTGGTTTCATGCTTTCATGAGCATCCCTTTGAGAATATAATTCTAGTTCAAACTTCAAGTAACTCTTTGTTGCAGTAAAGATAATGGGCACGGTGATTAAGTTCAATATGGAAAATGCCTTCAACAGGGTGAATCACTGTTTTTTACTAAATGTTCTGGGAAAGTTTGATTTCTCAGAGGGGTGGATAGACTGGGTCAGGGCCCATATTTCTGTTTCATGGATTGCACCTTTGGTTATTGGTATCTCCACAGTTTTTTGTGGCCACTGAATGCTTCAAACAATACTGACTAATATTGTCATACTTGAATATCCTTATAGCCAACCCTCACACTACGGGCTCGAGCTTCGCAGAACACAGAAAGCTCCAACCTTCTATTACCAACCCTAACACGATGGAAAAGCAAGGTTATAACCGGCGCTCGTGGGTAAATAAATAATAGAGACCGATTACCGTTCGATATGGAGTTTACCCGGAACTAGGTGATAACCCTGCTGTCAAAGTAGCAGAGGCAACACTAAGCCTTGGGAGGTTCTTCAAAAAGAAAGATATTTGGGGAACCTGCCAAGAATTGAGATGGTTAACTGAATAGGAGTCTTGAATCATTCACAAATTTTCAGATGACAGTTTACTGCTGGGAGGAGCCTCAAGTTCTCAACTATATTAGCCCATAGATTCAGAAGCGTTGGGAGGGTCTTGGAAAAAGAAAAATATTTGGGGAACCTCCAAGTCACAGTCATAGTCATAGAAGTTTTGAACAAGACTATTGTCCACCATTTGTGCATGTACAACAACTGCCACCCTCGCACATGGAGGATGAAAACCTTGCATTCACTCCAAACAACTGTACTCAACGTAGTCCATTTGAATTCTAGTTTAGATCCCAACCTACAACGCCCATTGACATGGCTTTTTTAGCACCACCAATTGTAGGCACTTCAGAATTAACACAGAAAGATGTCAACGAAGTAAATTGCTTCATCACACAGATTCAAGATGAACAAGAAGTTGATGACATTTTGTCACAGACCCCAAGAAAATACAAACGACACCATGATAAACACCACGTCTATAGCTTCTCAATTGGGGATGTGGTATGGCTTCACATCCAAAAAGAAAGATTCGAT
>ML809859.1:3467-15207 GCA_009831015.1 Picea engelmannii
AGGGACTGTAGGTTGTTAGTTTGAGTTAGCACCTGTGACAGAGTCTTTCCTGTTGTCCATGAGTCATTATCCTGGTTAGGAACCCCTTTACCTGGGTGGAGTTTAGTCCCAGCTCAGGGGTGACCCAGTGTTGAGAGTGATGAGGAGTGGTCGTCTAAGGATGAGAGGTTCATGGAAGGTATCCACGCGGTTGGTGACATTCTTACCAAGACAAGTGTCAATTGTGTGATAAATTTACATGCTGCATTGTTATTTACGTGCTTATTTTTATGGGTTTATCTTATGCATGGTTATAACTGTCTATATGTTTATGGGTATTTCATGTATATGTTTACTATTATTTCAATATGAAGCTGTGCATTTACAAAATGTATTTGTCTATTTACATTTTATATATAAAGCTTCCGCAAGAGTTCTGTGTGTGTATATGTTTTAATTGCATACAGTTCGAAAAATTTATGTCACATAGCTTAGTTAGGTGTTGGGTATGTTACAGTATGTTCCACAGAGAGAAATAAAGAGTTCCCTGGCATAGCGTGACCCGACATGGATTGCTAGGGACATTACAATATGGTATGAGAGCTTCAGTTCTCAACATTGTGCCTGGATAGGCCGAACAATTTGAGTTGAAGATAAATTTCATAGAGGATTTATTTTGAGGTGGCCAAATTTCAAGTTGCTCAGTGTCCATGGTAAATTTTAGAAACAACGACGCGAAATTGAGAAAATTCTAAATATTATGTTGTTAAATTCATGAGAAAATAGAGAAATTCAACCAACTCGTGAGATATTATTGGTTTAATATATGTTCTAGCAAATTCAGACCTGAAATTGGTCGAATTTGAAGTTACAGTGAAGCCATGTCAGTTGGAGCGAGTTTTTTAATTAAAATTCCCGATTCATGAAATGATTTTGGGTAAATTCATTCCATAAATGTCAACCCATAGTGATTTGTTGTTACAGATGTTGAATTGGTTTTCTTGGGGTGAAATTGAGAAAAAATCATAGTTGCAGAATGTCTATGGTAAAAATTGGGGGAAAGTTAAGCAAAAGCCCCAATTTCTGCAGCGGAATTCACGAGGAATTGATGTTAATAAAAATGAATGTGCATAGGTGGGTGCACTAAAAATACAGGATGTGCAGTAAAAGGCTTATGATATGTAAAAATTGGGTTCCACACGAAAAAATGTTAATGTGCAAGTGTGCGAGGTAAATTTTGTGCGCCGCTCGGAAAAATGTTGGTGTGTGGATGTGCGCACTAAACTTTAGACACTGCACAGAAAAAAGTTAGTATGCATGTACGCACAATAAATTGTTGGTGTGCAAGTGCGCATACTAAATTTAGTACTGCAATGTGTACATACACATACTAAGGTGCACGCAATGTGCACACACATGATAATGGTGTCCGTGGTGTGCGTAGTATTGGTAGAGTGCAGAGGTGTTTGGTTGGTGCACTTGTAATGTGGGTATATGTTGTTGTGCTACAGTTTTGTTAATGGTGGACACAGAGTATTGGTGTACAGTGGGGGCATACTAAACTTTGGCATGGTGCAACATGTAGAGTGAAATGTAAATGTAATATTAACATGATGTACAAAATGATACATCATGGATATTGGTGTGCAGTATAAAAGTAATGCGCGCAAGATATTGGCACGACATGGAAGTGACACACAGTGGTTTTAAAGTGAGTGAAGCACGATTTACCTTGTGTTGTTGTTGTGGATGGTGAATATGCATTATTGGTTGAAATTTCTACGCATGAAGTGGTTTGGATGGTGAACAACAACAAAAAACCAATGATTTTTTGCGACGTTTTTTAGGCCCATAAATACATTTTTAGCTAATCAAAAAACACAAGAACAAAGTGTGCCAAGGCACACTCTGTCTTTGCATATCAAATAAAATATCTTAGAGAGAGATTTCTAATGGTGTAAACCATTCATCAAACAAAAATTTTATGAGAAAGTTACAACACAAACAATGAAGGGTAAATTTTAAGACCCAACTAACTTCATAGAGCCATAACTTTTTGCTCCGGAATCAGATTGAGGTACAGGAGCAATCAATGGAAATATATTGATCCATAGAAGACATTCCTAGATCTGAATTAAATTTTTGGGTATGTTAAAGATGTTTAATATGGAAAAGAAGGTATGTGTACCATATCAATTACAATATGGTATTTTGTCCTAGAACTTCATAGAAGCCTAGAACCCAGAATGAGGTGCAACATGGACAGAATGTCCATAAGATGTATATGGGGAAACCCAATTGAGATCCTACTAAAATTCCAAAGGAGTAGGTGCAAAAATTCATATTTACAGTGCAAAGTTGTGCCAAGTTGCAAATTGAAAAAAAAAAATAATGGACAATTTTCAAATAACCATAACTTTCTGCTCAAGACTCGGAATTGAGCACAGGAGAACTAGTTGGAAAGGTGTTGGACAATGGAATTTAAATTTCCACCCAGAAAATTGAGCTGGCTATTTAATTCTCCAGGAAATCATAAGAAATAATTCTGATATATTATTGAACCAGAATGGTTCATATATTTTCATGAAATTGTTGAAACAATTATCCTGAAAAAGTTTTTTTGGCTACACATTTTGCAGAGTCAACAACAACTAGATCATATCAGGATCAACACAAAGTCCAGAGTAATGGAAGAGGCATAGAGGACTTACAGTCAGGAGGATGAGATTAGAGGGATGAAAACATGAATATGGTAGAGACCATTAGAAATTTACAGAAGGATGTCCAAATCCATAAAGATAATAATTAAAGGCTTATGAGAGCCAAGGAGTAGCATGATGACTTCAAAATGAAGCTAATGCAGAGATTGAACTGAATAGAAAAGAAGTTAGATAAGGAGATTGGGTCAATAAAATATGGCAGTCACATGCCTCCTAATGAGAAAACAAGAGAAACAAGTGTCAACAGACATCATCGTCACTCCCCAAATAATTCCAATAAGAGAGCACACATCAACTCAAGTCCATCCCCTATCAGGAAGCATAAGAGTTACGGGGTGGTTGAGCTACGAGGAGAAATGAACAAAATCAAACCTACTACATTTGATGGTGAGCACAAGAAGGATGAATATGGAGAGACATGGTTGATGGGCATGAGAAAGTATTTTCAATTACATAATTATTGTTATCATGCAGAAGGTAGAATTGTCATCTATCAACTCAAGGGAAAGACATCCATGTGGTGGGATCAACTTGTGTAGGTGCAATACATTAAAGAGAAAAGTGTTACTTGGAGAGAATTCCAGAAGTATTTTGAAAATAAATACTTGACTAAGACATACTATGACAAGAAAATGAAAGATTTCTTTGAAGTCAAGATTGGGAATATGAAAATAGATGAATATGAAAGAAGGTTTGTAGAACTCTTGAAGTATGTCTCTTTCTTCAAGGATGAGACAGTTAAGAATCAGAGGTATTTGAGTGGATTGTCATAATTTATTAGTGACAAAATATAGTATGATGATCCCAAGATATTGGAGGATACCATAAGGAGAGATAACTTCCTATATGATCATCAAAAACCAAGGCCAACTTTCTGAAAATATTGGGAAGACAAAAAGAAATTCAAGATGGATCAAAGGAAGAAGGAAACTAAGCCACCATTCTTCATAAATAATACTCAGGGACAACCAAATTCTAGATAACCCAGAACGATTGAGGCAGGGGGTCAAAGGCCAAGGAAGCCACCTATTAAATGTAGCCCAGTGATCTATGCAGCCCTTAACAACAAGCAAGCAAAGTATCAATCACATATGATTGAAGTGGAAGGTATGATCAACAAACAAACCATTGTTATTTTAATTGATCAAGATCATCTTATACTAGACTATCATAACAAAGCATTTACTTGCTTGGATGAGGAAGGGAACCTAAGAAAATTGCAAGGAATTCCTAGGGCAGTAACCATCAGAGAAATTTCAGCGTTGCAACTGAAGAAATGTTATAGAAAAGGGTGTCAAATATTTACAACTCATATGGAGGAGACACCTAAAGATAAGGTGTCAAATTTGGAATATTATGTAGTCCTAAAAGATTTTGAAGACGTGTTCAAGGAGGTACCAGGACTACTACCAAAAGGGAGATATTGATTTCTCAATTTAGACAAGTTTGTCATTATCTTTTTGGATGACATTCTTGTATATTCCAAGTCAGAAGAAGAGCATGAGCATCATTTGAAGATGTGTTGCAATTATTAAGGGAGCATTAGTTGTATGACAAATTGAGCAAGTGCTCATTTTATCAAAAGAAAATTCATTATTTGGGACATATCATTTTAGCAAAGAAGATGTATAACATCCCCAAAAATGATTTTTTATTAAGTCTGAAAATACTTAGGAATTTATTTTCGTTTTTGATAAGAAATTGGAAAATTATTATCATTTATGGAAATTCTGAATTTCGAATTTAGTTAATTGTAATGTATTAATTATGACTGTTTGGAAAAGATTTGATTTTCTCAACCAACTCTTTGACTATGACACTTGCAAGAAACAAATATTTTTATAATTATTGCTGAGAGACAAATGGAACAACGAGGTTGAAATCAGCTGACCATGACTCCATGAGTGGGGAACATGTTGGAACTACCTCACAGCTGAATGTTACAAGTGGGAAATCAAGAATTTGTCCATTGGCAGCCCCTAAAAATTAGGTATTTGTAAAGATGAAAAAATTCCCAAGGGGAAGAGACCTAGGCACAAATGATTTTGGCATATATAACATATGGGAGGAGGGATGACATTGCCTAGTATGATAGGGAAAATAATTATCACTTATTGTTATGAACACTATTTTCTGAGTGTGAGGCAAGGATAAGTTTTTCGAAACTGAGGGACTATAGCTAAGAAGGAGTTTTGGAGTTCTCCCTCATGGATTCATTATCAGACTAGGGGGTGAATGGAGCAAATAGATTGGTTGTTTTGTTCTAAGGTTGGGAGGAACTTGGTTGTCCCATTTGTTGTTCGGAAACTTGCTCAGATATGTCCATCTACTCTTTTTCTAATCAAATGTTATTTTGATTTAATGGCTGATAGAATAAATCTATTTAATTCTAGATGAATTGTTCTCTTGATTAAATTATTGATGGAATGAAATAAATTGTAGTATAACTCTTGCAGTTTTATTGTACTCATTGAGAATTTTTTTTGGGTGTGTTAACTGTTGATGGGATTGTTTTATATAATTATATTGGAAGATGCATCTAAGCTAGATGTGATCTGTATTGTATTAATTATAGCGTCAGTTGAATGTAATTATATGTGTATAAGTAATTAACTTAAATAATATTGTCGATTGAAGAATGCTAAATAAAATTATGGAAGTGAACTTGAAGGCTTAGATATATGTATATATATATATATATATATATATATATATATATTTCTATAGGTTAAATAATAGTTATGAATATCAGACTCTGCAAATGTCAAACAAGACTTGGGAGGATTATGTATATATGTATAGTTTCCTGTACAGAATTTTAGGACCTCTTAAACTCCTAATTTATTCATACAACAAGATACCAATAATGTAAAAGAAAATGTACACTTTAGTTATTCAACAGTAAGCTATAACAAAGGTTTTCTTTTAAATTTATACAATCCATAGTGCAGAGATTGTTCACACATAGAAAAAGTATTTGTATGGCTGAGGAGACATCTGCACATTCCATTAGCAAGAAAAATGGAAGATCTGTATATCCACAGGAGGGAAGAAAGTAGTTAAAATCATGTTTCATTACAATAGCACAGGAGTAAAAGTATTGTAACTCAAATAACTAAAAATTATTACATATTCCAGAGACAGACCAATACTCAAATGTGTCTTCAACTCTACGCAATGTTGTGATTATAACTCTAGATAGTGTAATCTGATTCAATTGGGGTTTCCCCTTCGTCTTTTCTTTAAAGATCGAATATATAAATAATCGGTTGTTTATCAAATTCTGTTGTAAGAAATTTTTTCCACAATAACAAAATTCTAGGGGCAGAACCATATCCTTACAATAGAACTTGGAGCTAATTTTTTTTTTTTGAACACTATAGATTGGAACCCAAGTACCTTTCACACCAGGCACTGTTCTGGAAATCTGGAGACTTCGGATATTAATAGTCCTCACACTCTTTCTGGTAGAAAGAGGATCTTCATTTGGCACAACAAACTTCTTCTTCTTAGCAATGACATGATTTTTCAGTGTGGTTGTGCTATCCTTAACTATTGGTTTGTCATTCATAATGGAAGCTTCAACCAATACCTATAAATTTCTTTGGGTACCGCATCTTCAAAGTGTTGCAGATCTGCATTTAGCTTCATGTTCTCATACTGAAAGCCTATGTTCTGACTGTAAATTTTCTTTAGCTATCTATGAAGGGGTTGGGCCCTTCTTGTTGCAAACCTTTCCAAGTCAAGGGTGTGACTGTATCCATCCATAAGCTCTGTCATCTTGGATATGTCAGACATGGCTTCTTTTTTCAATTGAGCCACCTCCTTCCTTGCATCCCTAAGTTGCCTAATAAGACTTTTGAAGGTCTAACTATCAGGAGGAACAATGACATGCACAGTCTTAATAAGATTTTTCTCAGTCTCCTCTTCCACCTGCATGGTAAGTGTCTTGTCTACCTCATCGGTTTTCTTAGTGGCTTTGATTTTACCTTTATTCCTGTGCACAAGGGTTTCTTCTTTTCTTTCCATAGTATTTTCAAAGTCTTTCACAGAGGTTTCATCATTCCTCTCCAAAGGTGTTCTAGTAACTTTACCCTTCCCTTTCTATACAGGGGCTTCTTGTTTCTCTTCCACAGGATTTTGAATAGGGGTTTCTGGTAAATACTTCTCTTTGAAAACCTCCTTAGGAATTCATGACCTTGTGAAAGGTCTTTTATCCTTGATTTCGACTACTAGAGGAGATGAGGAGAATAGTAGCTTCTCCCCTTTCTTTGATGTATCTTTGGTAGAATAAGGAACCTCTTCTAACCCTGGTGGAGGAGGTGGTCAATATCTCTTTGTGGTGAAGGACAATCTTCCTCCCCATCTCATGTGACCTTCTTGCTAACCTATAAAACTTGAACAGGTGCTATGCCCTTTCTCTTCCTACTAGTTCATGCTTTAGTAGTGTTATAACCCTATAATTCATAATATCATCTAGTGACTGGAAATTTTTTACTCTGGGCGTATATTGGCTTGCAAATGATATTTCATCCCTACAAATTATTTTCAAGGAAAAGAAAATAAAATTCATGGTTGTTGACACTGAGTGGTTTTTCCTAACCCCGTGGAGACAAAAGCAAGGGAAGCAGTGCAACAAATCCACATAATGCACTTATCCTAAGTTTTGGAGAAAATATGACTTTGCACTCACAGAGTAAAGACAACACATAAATGAATGATTGAGAGGTCGATGCTGAGATCTACGGTTCATAAGATTTTTCGGACCCCCCTGACCATTCTACCTTTAATGGTGGGGGGGGGGGGGGGGGGGNTCCGGAATCAGTTATAAAGAAGATGCGCATATGAATGACTGAGAGGTCGGCACATAGATCTATGGATGAGATTGAATTCCAGACCCCCCCCAACCGTTATGCCTTTAACGGTGGGGGGGATCCGGAATGAGGCATTTTTCTTTGGTGGGCCCTATCCGAACATGTCATCCATCCTTTTCTCTCGATCCCATCACCTCTTCTACATCCTTCATCCGCCTCTGCGCCACTCATTTCCTTGTCCTTTCTTCCCTTACCCACTTCTCTCCCACCACCCATCCATAAATAATCAAACTTAGGATAAACTTATTAACTTATTAACAAGTTATATAGATGGATTCTGGAGCTGTTTGATTTTCTAGTCCAGAATGTGTACCTAATTAACTTATTGTTAATAACTTATTAACTTATTAAATTATTAACATACTTTTCTTTCTGTATTTTCTATGAGAAGATAATGTGCAGGATTTGTTTTTGACACCCTATGCTGGCTCTAAATGATATTTATGTTTTCTTCCAATTTTGAAGTGTAGAATTCAGTTGTACTCTACTCTAGATTTGAAATGAATTCCAATCTTTTCTTCCTTTCCCATTCTATAATCTCAAAGAATTCACTTGCATGATTATCTTGCCTCGTTATATCTTGTTTTAGTTATTCATTTATCTATCGTCTTTATCATTGACTCCATGTCACCCAATGGTCCTTTATGCCTTAACCAAACCAACTCAAAATCCATAAATAAATCGATGTTCTGCATAGCTAGCCTAATATTCTCTTCAAACAAAGTTATATCAGACAAAGAGATCCCTCTCTGGGTCTTGGAGGGCTAGATCCAAGACTTGAAGTGGTTTTTATGTTGCCTCTGTGACTGCCTCCACAACCTTGGGGAAATTGCATAGTGCTAACAAGTAGAACTGGTGGGTGATAAAGGACTTGCCTTCTGTGATTGAAGAGTTCATACTAGATCCAACTTGAAATGAGAAGTCACAACAAAATGCTCTCATGAAATCTCTTTCTTACCCAATTCCTAAGAGACTAGAATTTTGATCAATCTAGAGTGGAAAAGGCCAGAATCCACATCCTTAGATTTGGATTGAATCATGTCTGACATCTTACATACTCTCCTTAATAGGTAATAGAGAATATTCATCTCAACCTTACCAATAAAATGTAGAAAAAGCCTTATATGGTACTGGTACAATGTGTTAAATATCCCTTCACATGTAAAATATCTCTGTATGATATTCAATATTATGTCAAATTGTTCAATCAGTTGAATCCTTGGCATACTTTTATAAAAATCATTGGCTTGATATTCAGGTTTAAAGATATCTTTAGCATAGGTTGAACTCGACGCCATGGATTTGAACTGCTTTTCACCTGAAATGGAAATTCTTGTTTTAGCTGAGATAGAGGCTTCAGTCACCTCAAATTCCAAATACCCAACCTTGGTTTTCCTTCCATCAAAATGTAATGCAAAATGTCTGGCTACCTCTAGATGGCCTCTCTGCATATCCTGGCATAAAGAGAGGCACCCCACTCTTTGAAATACCTCTCTTGCCATGGGCTATGTATCAAAAATATGCATGTTCTTAGGTTTTGTTCTAACCACCTTTCCACCTTTCTGTGTCTTCCTCGATTGAGGAGTATCCATGGCTTAGAATGAGGGCCTTTAAATCCTTATGGGATAGTAATAACTAGGAAGGCTTTAAATCGGGCTTCAAATGTACAAGGTTGACCTTTTGAAACAGACTAGTGCTAGTAATCCAAGCTTGACTCTGGGAACTACACCCTTAGAATTGTACATGTATTTGAGAGTGCAGACGGTGAGGGGGTAATCCAAAATTGTCCCTTTGCAACTGAGTAAAAAGAATTAACTCCAAGATGAAAGGAAGCAGGGGAGGCAGAGAGTGTTTAAGCAGTTCCTCTAGGTATCTCAACACATACGCAGAGGATAGGCTATTTAAGAGCTTGCAATTTCAATGGCTAAGGAAGACAACAGTAATTAGACCTAGATACAGGAAATGAAGTTTACAGGTGTAAAAAAGATAGAATATAAGGCTATCATGCAAAGGCAAGTCCCTTAAAACTGTATAATCTCAGAAAACCAAAACCCAAGCACAAATTTCTTGTGAAAATTAATATGCAAAGGAGGCAACACAGGATAAATGTGGAGTAGACACCTGTTGGAATCTTCAATGAAATCTCAGTATGAAATTGTGAAAAAATTGGCCCTTGAATCTACTTCAGCCTCAAATTTTGTTGGCTTGTTGTCGCCTGATCAAAACTTGTGAATTTGCACAGTGCATCACTGTTGATTTTTTCAAAATTATAAACTGTTACCAGGGCTCATAAATGAAATATATTGAAGGCATCTTTAACCAACTCCTGGCACTGAAAACAATGAACATGACATCAGTCATGGCAATCATGAGTCGTGGTGGAAGTATGATGAACAGGAAAGGCAGTACTGAATTGCCTGATGAGTGGGCAACACTCGAGTTAAAAAAAAAATTGGATAGGTGAGAAAGGACAATGAGGCATCCCTATCAGGTCATGAGTGAGGAGATAGGTGTGTCACATTAGTCTAGTCATGGGAGGGATCGACCTAGGGACAAGTCATGAAGGGGACCAAAAAATAAGTCATGAGCTAAAATGATTCTAAGACCAAAAATCAATTTGAGGATCAAACTAGAGCTATGACTCAAAACTTTAATCATATAAGGGGTCCTACCAAACATAAACTTTAAATGAATGAAACTTTAAAAAATTTAAAATCTAAGGATTAAATAATGATTAAAAAAAACTAAAAGACCCAAGGCAATTTAGTGTGATAACACCGTTACCAACACCATTGCAAATATTGTGTATATAACTAGAGTTCAAAGGGAAATATTTCTGCGAGTCAACATTAATGAGAAAGGAGGTTCTCAACCAACAACAAAAAGAAAAGAACAGACCATTATAGAGACGATTCAAGATGCGACTAACTCTCGGATAGGTTACAGTAGTCCAATCAATAGGTTCTCAAGAACTTACCCGATGAAAGAGGGACCAGACAGACACATAACGCTTCCTTGCTTGCATGGAGCAAGTAGCCTCTTCATCGTCGGGGTTATGCACAAAAAAGTTGTAGACATTAATGCAAAATGTTTTTCTCGAGACCTCACAGAACCTAGGGTAAATATTGAAACAATAAATCATAGGGAACCCCGCCGAATAGATCAATGGCATTAATGACAAGTTGTACCTTGACCATGTGATTAGAGTGAGGTGGTTGGATTACAATGGGTACAACAGACGAGAGATGATACCAAGGGATTACATTTCAGAATGCCATAAATATTTTAGGCATGGTGTAATATAAACCATGACAGTCGTATCTTTGTCTACCTCACATCAAATTTATGGTGAATGCAATGTCATATTGTTAGGCTTATAGTTCAATCTTTGTTTCATTTAGTTAGGGTTTTACTCCTACTGTCGGATATGTTAACCATTTTGTTGGTAGGGTTAGTTCAAAAGAGAAGGTTAAACGACACGAAGACTAGAAGCCACACCAATTGTTAATTACAACCGTTACAAAGCTTTAACACTTACATTTTGGTGTCGCGATACCATTAACTCGGTTAATGGAAACCTTTCAATTATGACCTATATTTTAGTCAATACATTCAGCCTAGGGTCGTTGTATGCATCCTTATGTTACCATAGTATGCCCTATGTTTTGTGCATTCAAACTGAAAATGCTATGGTGAATACATTATGTATTTGTTTAAGGAACCTAACTAGTTTCTACCTTCCTTAAGAATAGGATTGAGATAGAGTCTTCCTTTTACAATTGATCCGGGAAATGATATGTGTAAAGGATATAAGACAAAAGAAGTAATCAAATCACTCTATTATTATAGTTAAGAAATGTTTGGAAGGTAAAGCATTTTAATAATTCTAATGAACCTATTTAATTTTTTTTTTAAATTGGTAAATTTGGGGTACATTACAAGATGGTTAGAATTTCTAAGTGAATATGACTTTGATATAAAACATATCAAGGGGAAAGAGAAAAAAAGTGGTTGATGCAATAATAAGAAGAGTGCATAAATTGTATGTTACAACCATTAGCATGTACAAATCAGGTCTGAAACACGGGATTTTAGAGGCTGCAAATTTAAATTTGCAATACAAGGAATTAGTGGAAAAATTACAGCCAAGTAATTTACAGCAGAAAA
>ML809859.1:25564-35598 GCA_009831015.1 Picea engelmannii
ACTTTATGAATTCTATACATCTCATAAATCAGTGGTTAGCGTGACAGATTGGAAATAGAAAATAGGTCATGATTGGCAAGGATCCCTTCATTGGTGATAACACTGCTTACAAGTTATGAGATTGACTTATTCATAACCTCAATCAAAATGGTATTTATTCCTTACCACAAGAAGATGTACCAAATATAGCCAACAACTCTCACCACTCGATAAATTCCAACCTTCCTAACTTATCCGGAGATCTGTCATTGGAATGGGAAAATTTTATTACAGGTTTAAAAAGAAACGGAGTTACACTTAATCAATCAAGCGCCCAACTAATGTGGTCATCGAACATGGCAACCAGAACCGTCACAACAAAATTAGCTTATCAATGTATTGTTATTACTTCACATTCTGGGGATCTCGAATGGTGGTATAATCCAATATGGAAAATTAATATTCCAAGCAAAGTCATATGCTTTATGTGACTAAGTTTGTAACGCCCCCAGCCATCAACCCCATGGTTGAGCCAATGCTACTACGCGGAAAAACACTTCTGGAACACATTATGCATTCTAATGAACTTAAAATGCTTAATTACAGTTAAGCATAGAATTACTGCTAGCATTTCAGAGGTAATGGAAATAACAATAATTCATATGCACAACAAAATACGTGATAACATTGCAATAATCACAGGTATGCAATTTCATTAATTACAGAATTACAAAACATAGTGACACTTATCCTTGAAACTGTCACGCACCACCAACTACGTGTAGACCTTCCACGAACATCCGAGCCTTAGACCACGCTGCTCATCACTCTCAGTAGTAGGTCACCCCCTAGCTAGGACTAAGCTCCATCGGGTAAGGAATCCAAGGCTAGGTAAGGTTTATAGGAAGAATACACGTAAAAGAATGAGGATTCTCTCCGAGGAACCACTTATGCCCACTACCCATAGACTCTCCTTCCCCACATGCCTATCCCACCCCAAGAGTATACACCTTCTTTGTCACCTAGACAATTCTTCGGTTGCTAACCTCTGACCTCTATGGCAGCTACAAGGTTCCTCCCAGGAGCTCTCTCATTCCTCCGTGCATTCTCTCACGTGGAGAGAGTCGCTCACAGGCTTGGTAAAACCTACCTTTTCAACAACAATCACCTCCCTCACCTGGAGAGAGGTTACACATAGGTCATACAACCAGTTTCCTTAATCTCGTTCCTATACAAAGAAGAAAAAAAACAAGGCTCGTCAATGAACATACAACAACAACAAACCACACCCAACCAAGAACTGCGTGGTTGCCACAGTCAACTGGGACAAAAAACATGGGTTTCCCAAACAGATGACAGATAGACACTTCAACCCAACCAAGCTCAACAATTACGGGACAATTGGTTTTCCCAACCATCCATACAAAACAAACTCATGGTTTTGGGTTTCAGGGATGCGTGATAAGAAATCCACATGAAGGTCAAGCACAGACTTGACGGTTTTGACAGAGGTTGTACCGGCTCCTCCAGAAATCAACACAGGCCTTTTTGGTTTCAAAGTTGCATGAGGGTATTCTTGCAGAGGTCATATGGGATTCTTGGTTCAAACAGTCGATGGTAGAATGGAGGAGGAACCCCCATAATGTCTCAACTCAACAGTTTTAACTGCATGTGCTTGGGTTGACACTTGTCACCCATGAAGCTCGTTCCTCCCCATTTGGAAGTCACTCGTCCTTCCAAATAACTTAGGATAAAACATCAGATTTACACACCTTTGGAATAGTAATAATTTAATTTTATTCTCAGGGGTTTAAGCCCCCTAAACTTAGCCCCTCTTCCAACCTCTCAGCCCACTCTCCCTTACCCAGGATTTTTGGATGCTTAGTCCCCCATCACTCATTCATCGTGGTCGGTCTGCACGCAGAGATGTTTTGTATTAATACTATGCATAATTACATGTACAAAAAAATCAGCCTCTTGGCCTTCAACACCTCGGCTCCCTGGCCTAATAACACATAAGCCCACTATCTTATATGACTTAGCTCACCAGCCTATAAAAAATAATTATAATTCATAATGCAAGATTTATACTTCATAGACATGATTTACAACAGGGCTCGGCCTTGGGGACATTACAATCCCCTCCCCTTATTTTTTCACTGTCCTGAGTGCAACTTTACACTACATCTGCAAGCTTTTCAAAATTTTCAAAAAGATGTGCGTACTCTGCCCGCATAACATCTTCATGCTTCCATGTCGCATCCTCAGGACCATACCAGGTCCACTGGACCTTTACAAGACCTATATCTCGATTCTAGAGCTGTTTGTTTTTCCTGTCCAATATGCGCACAGGATGCACTTGTAGGACATGTTCTTGTTCCACCTGAATCACATTCCAATCGATAACATGATTAGCATCTGGTATATATTTATTAAGCAATGAAACATGAAACACATTATGTACAGTCATGGATGCAGGTAATGCAAGCATATATACAACTGGCCCAATCCTTTCCAGGATTTTACATGGCCCACAAAATCTGGCTGCCAACTTGGCACAACCTCCCAGCTTCAGGGAACTATGGTTAGCTTTCACTTTCAGGAATACATGATCACCCACTTTGAACTCTCTGTGGTTTCTGTTCTTATCAGCATAAATTTTCTTCCTATCGTGGGCAGCTTTCAAATTCTGCTTAATTTTTATCATTTGGTCCTCGATCTCCTTAAGAAACTCTAGCCCAACTACTGTTATATCAGCTGGATTATCCCAGCTCACTAGAGTATTGCACTTTCTTTCATAAAGTGCTTCAAATGGGCTCATCTTCAATGATGCATGATACCCATTGTTGTAGGCAAATTCTACCAAGTGCAGGTAGTCTTCCCATCTTTATGGTTTGTCCATCGTATACTTTCTAGGTATGTTTTCTATTACTTTGTTCACCCTCTCTGTCTGTCCATCATACTCAGGATGATAAGATGTACTAAAGTTCATATTCGTTCTGAATCCTTTGAACAATCCTTTCCATAAATTTGAGGTGAATTTCGGGTCTCTGTCGGACACAATCATTCTAGGAATTTCGTGCAATCGTGCCACTTCCCTTATGAAGATATCAATAACATCTGCTGCCTTGTGAGTATTTTTCAGTGGAATAAAATGGGAATCTTTTGTAAGCTTTTCCACCACCACCATGATCGAATCATGGAGCTTGGTTGTTCTGGGAAATCCCGTAATAAAATCCATCGTTACTACTTCCCACTTCCACTCAGGAATGGGTAAAGGTTGCAATAACCCTACTGGGTTCCTATGCTCAGCTTTAACTTTCTGGAACTCCATACATCTGGCGATGTATTCAATGATCTCTCTCTTCATATCCAGACAAAAGTAATGGCTCTTGACTGTTGTTACTGTTTTTTGATATCCAGGGTGCCCTACATAAGGCACATTATGCATCTCCTACAAAATCATCTATTTCAAGCAATGGACATTGGGTACAAAAATTTTGTTCTTGTACAACAGTATTCCATCTCTTTCCAATTTATAAATTTCCATCTTTTGTGGCATCTTACCCTGCTATAGCTTGGCTACCAATTCTCTGTACTACATATCTACATTTGCAGCCTCCAAAATTCTGCTTTTAATATTAGTCTGATACATGCTAATGGTTGTAGCATGCAGTTCATGCAACCTTTTGTTGAGTGCATCAACCACTTTATTCTCCTTTCCTTCGATATGCTTGATCTCAAAGTTGTACTCACATAGAAACTCTAGCCAGCTACTTTCTCTAGCATTTAAGGTTGGCTGATCAAACAAATATTTTAGACCATTATGGTATGTTCTGAGTTCAAACCTTCTTCCCATGAGGTAATGCCACCATTTCTTTAGAGCATGAACTATGGGTGCCAACTCCAATTCATGGGTTGCATAATTCTTCTGGTGCTCTTTTAATTTCCTGGAATCATAACAGATTATGAATCTGTTCTAACTGAGGACCCCTCCTAGTCCTTCTTTGCATGCATCAGTTCATACTATGAAATCTGCATTTGGATCTGCAATCCTCAGGATTGGAGCACTGGTTAACAACTGCTTCAATCGTTGGAAACTTTCCTCACATCCCTCTTTCCAGTGAAACTGCTTCCCCTTTCTTTGCAAGGAAGTGATAGGGTGACCTATCTTGGAAAACCCTATGATGAACCTTCTGTAATAACTAGCCAATCCCATGACGGATCTAACTTCTGTTACATTCCTTGGCACTGTCCATTCTCTAATGGCTTCAATCTTCTCAGGGTCTACCGCTATCCCATCCTTCGAGATAATATCTCCCAAGTAATGGACCTATTCTTGATAAAAAGAACACTTGCTCAGCTTGGCATACAATTGGTGCTCTCTTAGCACCTACAACACCATCCTCAGATGTTGTTCATGTTCTTCTTTGGTCCTGGAATACACCAGAATGTCATCCAAGAAGACGATGGAAAACTTGTCTAGATAGTCCCTGAATACTCCATTCATCAAGATCATAAAAACAACGGGTGCATTTGACAGTCAAAACGACACCACTGTGAACTCGTAATGACCATACCTTGTTCTAAAGGCGTTCTTGTTGATATCTTCATGTTTTATTCTTACATGGTGATATCCCGATCTTAGATCTATTTTTGAAAAGATATTTGCATCCTTCAATTGATCAAAGAGATCATCAATCCTCGGCAAAGGATACTTGTTCTTCACCGTTACTTTGTTCAATTTCCTGAAATCGATGCACAATCTCAATGTTCCATCCTTCTTCTTGACGAATAGGACCGGTGCACCCCAAGGCGACACACATGGGCATATATACCCCTTCTTCATAAGTTCTTCAAGTTGTAACTGCAACTCTTTCAGTTCTAGCACACTCATCCTGTACCGAGCCTTTGACACTGGAGCTACTCTAGGCATCAAGTTCATAGAGAAATCGATATCCCTTTTCGGAGGTATTCCAGGTACTTCCTGGAATACATCTTCAAACTCTTTAATTACCTCGTGATCCTCAATACTTGACACCTTTTCCTTTGGCGTTTCCCCCAAATGGGATGCAAATAATTGACAGCCTTTTTTGTAGCACTTCTTTAGCTCTATTGCTGAGATTTCTCTAATAGTAACAACTCTATTAATTCCTTGGATGAATCTTTGATTCCCTCCTTCATCTAAGAAAGTGAATGCCTTGTTCCGATAGTCCAAGATGGCATGGTGCTCATCCAACCAGTCCATCCCAATTAGACAGTCATAAGAGCCTAATGACATAATGTTCAAATTAGCCTTCGTGCTCAGTCCATTCATGTCTATAAGACACGACTTGACTAACTCTGTGACTTTCCTCTTGTTTCCTGTAGCTAGCTCCACTAACCAAGACTTTTCATGTCTGCTTCTTATCAAATGCAAACTTTATACCACTCTAGGGTCTATATAACTATGGCTAGCCCCTGAATCAACTAAAATAGTAAATGGTTGGATTTTGATCATACCTTCTACTTCAATCAAGTGCGACTAATACTCATCTTTCTTATTGTCCAGGGCTGCGTAGATCCTTGGAATTCTACTACCCATGTCCTCCATTGTTTCAGCTTGCTGAACATTATGGATAACTCTTGCTTTATCATTTATGTGGGGGCAATCTCTGTACCTATGGTCTTCTTTACAACCCCAACATTCCATAGGTGGCGGCCTTGACATTTTCCCACTCACTTCAACCTTCCTGGGCTCTCTAAGAGATGGTTGTCCTTGAGGACTATTTCTGAAAAAGGGTGGTTTATTTCCCTTCTACCTCTATTCTTTCTTGAACTTTTTCTGGTCATCCCAAGCCTTCCGAAAGGTAGGCTTTTCTCTTTGTTGTTCAAATAATCACTTCGCTCTTCCTATCATTTCTTCCATAGTATTTAGGTCATCATACTGAATATAATCCCCAATAGGAGGCAGTAATCCACTCAGTTACCTCTGAATCTTGACAGACTCATCTTTGATGAACGGAACATACTTTAGTAATTCCAAAAACTTTCGTTCATACTCATCAATGGTCTGGTTGTCCATCTTGAGTTCAAATAACTCTTTCATCTTTCTATCATAATATATTTTAGTTAAGTATTTCCTCTCAAAATACCTCTTGAATTCTTGCCATGTGATGTCCCTTTCCCTGATGTGCTGCACCTGCACAAGTTGATCCCACCACATGGATTCCTTTCCCTTCAGTTGATACATGGCAATCCTGCCCTCTGCATGAGAAGAATAATTCTACAATTGAAAGTATTTCCTCATACCCAACAACCAAGTTTCAACATCTTCCTCCTTCTTATGTTCTCCATCGAACGTTGGAGGCTTGATCTTGTTCATTTCCCCTTTCAATTCATCCATCCCAGATCTCATGTGCTTTCTGGTAGGAGATGGGCTTGAACTATTGTGTTCTTCCCTACCGGAATGCTTTGGGGACCGAAGACGATGTTTTTTGACACTCCTTGATCTTATTTTCCTCTCAGGGGTCGTGCGACTCTCTGTCTTGCTTGAGTCACTCTCCTTTTTCAATTTATTTTCTATTCTTTCCAGACTCTTCAACATCCTTAAGTTGAATTCACCCCACCTATCCCTGACTTTCATGAGCTTTCGACTATCATCTCGGCGAGCCTGAGCATCTTTCTGCAATCTTTGAATGATTTTCATCATATGTCCTTCCTTTTCCATCTCTTTTCCTTGCCCATTAGAGTTTGACCCTTCGACTCCCAAGTTGACATTCCTTCCTTCTCTTTCGTTCTCTGAATTGGAGGCAATCCACACCTCTTCCATTCTCTGCTCTCAATGACAACCCTATTCGGTTCTGGCACTTGGTAAGCTTCTGCAAACACACGTGCAAACAACAGGGATTTGTGAGGTCGTAATTCTTATCAAATTCCACACATTCAAAACCATTCCGATTTAAGAAAACACTTCGACTTCACAAATTTTCTGAGTTTTGCTCGACTCTGTAATTTTTGGAGGTAGCCCCCATTTTCTTAGTCCCCAACCCATGCGTCCATGAGACATGATCAAATGCTAAAATGCTAGGTTTCAGGATTTTGGGGCTTTGGGGTTTCGGGTTTCAGGGTTTTTGTCCTGGAGGTTCTTGCACTCGCTTCGCTCTCCAACTACCGACTTCTGAAAATTTGACCTCTCTCCCCTTGGGCCCACATCACAGTTGTCGGCAACCATGTTTGTGATACATGGTGTCCTTAAAAAGGCCCACATCACTTCCGATGATGTCATAGGGTCCCACCACTTTCACATTTCGTTTTGGAGTTTAAGGGCGTTAGGAGTTCGTGCATCCACACATTTCAAAATTTTGAAATTACGGTCTATTCATCTACTTAATCCAACGGTCAAGTTCCTCTCCTACGATCTACGATGTAGATCGTTTCGGCATTTTGAGGTTTCGGGTTTTCAGTAACCGGGAGTTCATGATGCAACAACTCCAAATCTCTTGTTGCCTCAATCCCCAAATTTCGATATGGAGATTCATGTACGAGATCAACAGTTGTGAGCTTCCCCTGATTTGATGGTCCAAATCTCTCTTATGCTTCTATCAAAGCTCTTCAGCCCTAACTTCCTCGCTAGGTGGTTGGATCCGACAACTCACGAGAGTTTGACACTTCTTCCTGGAAGTGCTCCACCATCCGATTATACCCTTGTTAATCTATTTCACGATTCGAGACTTGGAGAGACCAAGAATTTGTCTTGTGCGCCAAGTTCACGATCCTTGAATTCACGAAATGATCCAACAGTTCAAACCAACCATGGTCAACGACCCACATTTATTATGGATCCTAGGGTGGCGAGTTTCTCCATCAACTAACTGCCTTGCAACTTCTGGCCATCTTACGGCCCTCACGATTTGACAAGTTCTTCACAGAGAATTCTGACCGTCCAACTCTGCTTCTCAAGGACTTCTGGCCAATGACTTGGTACCCTCCTTCTGAACTTTCATCTACTTGATCCAACGGTCCTAACGAATTTAGGATTTCATGTATCACAATTTCCACACTCATTTGCAACTCCAAAGGGTTTTAAAACTTGTGCACGTTCTCCAAATTTGATGGTTGTGAGGGTTCTCCTTTCCTCCCAAATAGATTCTATGGCTCCAACACTTCTAGTATGGAGTTATCTCTCTCCCTGCGGCCATATACCACACCGGCTGCAGTTTTATAATACCTCTACACCTCCTGAGCTTTGTAACATGGTCAAGTAGTCTGTTGACACTTAGAAACCTTCTGAGGTCTGAAATTAGTCCTCGAGACAGAATTTCTTCTCAAAACCTTGGTCCAAAGACCACTTATCTAGCCCATCCAGGCTCAACATTGAAACTAGGCTCTGATACCATACTGTAATGCCCCCGACCATCAACCCCATGGTCAGGCCAATGCTACTACGCAGAAAAAAACTTACGGAACACATTATGCATTCTAATGAACGCTTAATTACATTTAAACACAGAATTACTCCTAGCATTTTAGAGGTAATGGAAATAACAATAATTCATTTGCACAACAAAATACGTGATAACATTGCAAGAATCACAGGTATGCAATTTAATCAATTACAGAATTACAAAACATAGTGACACTTATCTTTGAAACTGTCACACACCACCAATTGCGTGTAGACCTTCCACAAACCTCCCAGCCTTAGGCCACGTTGCTCATCACTCTCAGCAATAGGTCACCCCCCAGCTGGGACTAAGCTCCACTAGGTAAGGAATCCTAGGCTAGGTAAGGTTTACAGGAAGAATACATGTAAAAGAAGGAAGATTCTCTCCGAGGAACCACTTATTCCCACTACCCGCAGACTCTCCCTCCCCACATGCCTGTCCCACCCCAGGAGTATACACCTTCTTTGTCACCTAGACAGTCCTTCGAATGCTAACCTCCCTTGCCTTGGGCTTCAATAATAGACCGGACTGAAAATCTATGAGCTCTGTGGAAGGTACAGGGTTCCTCCTAGGAGCTCTCTCCTTCCTCCGCGCACTCTCCCACCTGGAGAGAGTCGCTCACAGGCTTGGTAAAACCTACCTCCTCAACAAAAATCACCTCCCTCACCTGGAGAGAGGTTACACACAGGTCATACAACTGGTTTCCTTAATCTCATTCTCCTACAAAGAATAAAAATAACAATGCTCAACAACGAACATACAATAGAAAGAAACCACACCCAACCAAGAATTACGTGGCTGCCACAGTTAACTTGGACAAAAAACATGGGTTTCCCAAATAGATGACAGACAAACGCTTCAACCCAACCGAGATCAACAATTACGGGACATTCGGTTTTCCCAACCATCCATACAGAACAGACTCACGGTTCTGGGTTTCGGGGATGCGTGATAAGAAATCCACGTGAAAGTCGAACACAGACTCGACGGTTTTGATAGAGGGTGTACTGGCTCCTCCATAAATCAACACAGGCCTTTTTGGTTTCAGATTTGCGTGAGGGTATTCTTACAGAGGTCATACAGGATTCCTGGTTTAGACAGTCGACGGTAGAATGGAGGAGGAACCTCCAACATGGCTCAACTCTACAGTTTTAACTACATGCGCTTGGGTTGAGGCTTGTCACCCATGAAGCTCGTTCCTTCCCATTTGGAAGTCACTCGTCCTTCCAAAGAACTTAGGATAAAACATCATATTTACACAGCTTTGGAATAGTAATAATTTAATATTATTCTCTAGGGTTTAAGCCCCCTCATCTTAGCCCCTCTTCCAACCTGTCAGCCCACTCTCCCTTACCCAGGCTTTGTGGATTCTTAGCCCCCCATCACTCATTCATCGTGGTCCATCCACACACAGAGATGTTTTTTATTAATACTGTGCATAATTACATGTACAAAAAAATTAGGCTCATGGCCTTCAACAGTTAGTCTCCCTGGCTTAATAACACATAAGCCCACTAGCTTATATGACTTGGCTCACCAGCCTATAAAACATAATTACAATATATAATGCAAGCTTTATACTTCATAAACATGATTTACAATAGGGCTCAGCCTTGGGGACATTACAAA
>ML809860.1:6688-18585 GCA_009831015.1 Picea engelmannii
TACAATTTAGGGACACAAATATTAACTTTCTGATCCAACTAACATACATCATTGCAAAGTGTATTTTCTTGTGTCTCGGGCAAGTATTTCACAATTTGTAGGTTACTCAACACACTTGGAAACCTTTGGAATTTCCCAAGAATTCATTACACACTTTTCACTCCACTTAGACTTGACCTCTAGGGGATTCACTTCCATTTCCCTTCATCTCCATATCAATCCCCCTAGGGTCACCGATATCGCCTCCCTAGAGTAACCTATTCACCCTTGAAGTGTGGGACCTACATCAAGGTGACATTGGGTGTACGATTCCCAAGTTGTAGAACTTGTTTTGTGGTTGGTTTGGGATTTTCCCAACCTAAAACTTGCGCTATAAAATTTGGCATTGTTTCAAGGGAAGATTTTGAATATTCTACATGCCCTAAAGAAACTTTGGTAAGGTATCCCAAAGCCTTTCCCTTATTTTTCCTGGTGACTCCACCTGAGGGACGTTCCATTCTCACCTTTCTTGAAGAGTTCATTTTGAAACTCATATGGAAACTCCACCTTCCCAGAATCCTTCTTTCCCCAAACTGTTTCCCTCTGGGAGGTTCAAGCCTTCTAAGATTTACCAAAGAAGGCCTCCTCTCAAGTCTCCCGTTGCTAAAACCCTTTTTCATAATACCCTCCCTCTTGTTCCAATGGATCTCCCTTGGGAAAGGGACCTCTACAAACCCCTTAACATGACCAATATCCAAGGCTGCCCTAACAAAATGCCAACATAAGTCAACAAGTGGTTTCCAAAGTTCCTAGGAAACAATGTGATAACTGTCAAAGACCACATTTATGTCATGGGATGGGATATGGAAAATGTAGGTATTGATCATGAATATGTGGCCATGAGAGTATTCACTTCATCATTGAATAAAGAATCCCTTGATTGGTTCAAAGGACTCCTTGATAATCATATCACGACCTATGATTCTTTTTCCATCTTATTTAAAAGAAGATGGTGGGACACTTGGGACTCAATTCAATCAAATAAATAAAAAGGAGAATGAAATGGTGAGGGAATTAAATTCTAGATTTGACAGGTTGTACAATCAAATTCTAGTAGATTAATGTCCTACAACATCATCAGTTTGTCTCCTTTACATGAATTCCTTTGAAGGACTATTTCAATACATTATGATCCAGAATATATTTGCAGAACAAACTGAATATAGATTATTATAAAAATATTCTTAACACAAAATAACAGATATACAGTAAAATTGGTTTCTATTCAATAAGGAAATAAGCTAAAACTGTAAAATGCAGCGGAAACAAGCTTGCTAGAATGGCGACAAATTATCTCTGAGAAGCAATGTGACGGCTATGCTCATTTGCAAGAAGATCATTACAATGAGGATCTGAAGGAATTTTTACAATAAACAGGAATGTTGAAAACCCTAGACATCCAAAAAACCTAACCCTAGGAGATGAAGCACCAAAAGTCATGTGGGCCCCATTTGGGTAAGTTAGTACATCAACTTATTAGGGTTGTAACTTTTGCATACGATCTTTGTTTTATGCGCACAATAGCCTGTTGGAAAGGTCTATCTGAGGAATACACATTTGATGTTATTTGTTAAACTATGTTTTGACTGTGGCGAGCCTTGAAAAATGTTGTTTAGGGCCTCAAAACGACCTCGCAAGTCAGGGACCCGAAAACTAGGGAAAAAACTGTCAAACTGGAAAACTGCCAAAATGAGCCAATTGGAATAGGTGGGAGGCCACCAACATCTATATTGATCACATTATTAAATATAAAAACCCCACATCATTGGTAGAGGCTAAAGAGTTCAGTATCGATATTGAAGAAAATCTTCGTGATTCAAAAATATAACCTTTTCAGTACCCTCGTAACAAGACAGAATCAATGACGAAGGTTTCCAACAATAGTGTTCCTGATCTAATTTCTCTCTAGAATCATAATATATACCAAATGAATACTCAGCTTTTTCAGGTGCATAATCAACTTATGAGCCGTATGATTATAGTGGAAAGAAATCAATCTTCTCTTAGACCTCATTTTTCTAGACAATAGAGAAACACCACCAGTTGGAAACCAAGACCTCAACAAGAGGCAAAGGCCCCAGATACATTCAAACCTATTGGGACAATTGATATAGAATCTTGGTGTCTCCCATGCCAAGAACCCCACAGGGAAGACAATTTCCCCCTACAAAACGAATATTATCTTGATGTTATGAATTTCATCATTTTCAATCTCAATGATGAACAAGATACTCAAGAACAGATCATTGAAGCCAGAAGAATAGGAGAAAGAGAGAGGAGACTCTGAGCCTTAAGTAAATTGACATATTATCAGAAAAAGGAACTGAGGAGGAGGGAAATCCTAACCTACAGAATAAAAAATGCTTCAGCCCCTCCATCACATCCTAATACTCCTCTTCCATCAGCGAAAAAGGTGTCTCCATCACCTCCACTGCTGGTATGTGAGTTACTTCCTAATCCAACTCCTACATATGACATCCAGTTGAATATAGATGTTGAAAACATGGTTGGAAAACTAAATATGAAGGTCCCAGTGACAGAAATGTGTCAGATCCATTCCATAAAAAGGGAAATTCTAAGGATATTATAGGTGCCAACCGAGAAGGAGGATCATCCCATCATTTTGAATACTATGTATCTCGATCGTCCAAGAGACAAGAACACTCCCTTCTATATTTCATTGGGAATGAATGGCCTCCGCTTGAAAAAATGCATGCTTGATTCAAGGGCCTCAACAAATGTCATACCATTGAAGGTAATGAAACAACTTGGTTTGAAGACAACTCGACCTTATGGAAATGTTTGTGGTATTGATTGAAGAAGAGTTGAGGTCTTGGGAGTATGTGAAGACATTGAGGTATTTTTGATATATTTTTCATATCAATTTCCTCTTGGACATATTGGTGATCGATGTTATTTATGCCTCAGGTATTCTCTTGTCAAGGAATTTGTCCTCATCCCTTGGATGTTTTCTCATCTTGAACACTACACATGCATATATTACCATGGGTGATGGAACGTATGATATATTACATAATAGGGAAAATAAATATAAACATGTGATGGATTTGAGGGGCCCCAACTATGTTAGTGATCACTACCATGATATGCCTCCACAAGTTATTGAGTATGATCCATATGAGTTACCCTTCATGAAGGAAGATTACATAGAGATGTTTCTCCCATGGACAGATAAAAATAAGACTGGAAAGTACCATGGGAAGGAGCTGGGATTTGTCCATATTATACAAGAATAATATGAGAAACATGAAGAAATCGTCAAAGAGATATTCTGCACAAAGCCTTCCTATGATGAGAATACATCTTGCATAGATTTCAATGAAGGGAGCCTTGTGTTCATGTGGGAAAAARGAAAGGGAAAGCCCATATATGACCAAGAAGAAAACAATYATTGTCTTGGACCTTACATCATCAGGAAGAAGTCTAAAAAAGAAACGATTATATATGATAGCTTTAGATGGGAGAAAGATGACACTACCACTGGATGGGTCTCTTYTCCAACCTCACATCTAGGTCAGATGACTTCTTTAGGGATCGTGCCCCAGGTAAGTARSTAAGTCATTTTGATTCCCTCCATTTTCATCTTGATTTCTCATATTTGTTTAGAGGCATTTCATTTTCATTTTTCTCTACTTGCATATTGATTTCATGCTTAGTTTAGAATTTTTTGAAAAGGGTAAAAAATTTCTTTTTCTAACTTAATTGATTTTGATCATATGAGAACAAGGATGAGTAGGCCATCTTGCACATGACAATTTGATGTTTCCTTCCAGGAATAAGTCTACCAGGAGATGCTATGGTTCTCATGCACTCTACGACAAGCACATGTCCCCAAGTATGAGCCAGATGTTATCCCCATTTTGTGGATAACTAAGGAGATCATGTCTCCAAGCCCTCTGGTTGTAGATATGGGGTGCCAAGAGACTATATTATGAGCCGTACCCTTTTGCATAGATGGAAAATCCACTCACCGCCATAGATGGTCACAATTTTGTAGATGGCATCCACCAAACTAGCTGGCTTACGGAAGGTAGCGAACCTTGCTCCATGAGGTACAAGCCAGTATTATGGTGAGCATCATTTCAATATTTAATCCATTTGATTATGTTGTATCTTATATTGCTCTATATTTCATGATATATGCTTGGAAATTATGCATTTTTCCATGCTTCACCTTGGTGATTGACATTGTGCCCTAGTAAGTGGTTTTCCTTGGGTATGGGTTTGCTACTAGGAACTCCCTTGATGACACATCGTACCATTCCCAACCATAATTATCACTTTCCATCATTATTCCCCTTCATTTCCTTATCTCTTTGGATTTTAGGGCGTATTGACCAAAGAAGGGTTGTCCCTCATTCTATGGGAATAAGGGGATGAAGGTCCAGAGGGGTTGATGTTGGGTAAAAAATAAAAACATTATATAAACCTTCCATATGCTTCACCCAGGGATCACCCAAGAAAGTAATGAAAGACTTGTATTTGAGTAAAGGGGACCCACAATATAATAAAGAATAATTAAAAGGTTAGTTGAAGGATAGGAGGTCTCATCACGAGCCAACCTATCACGTCCATGAATATCTAGTGGTATGACATTACCATCATCTGGTCACCAAACCATGGTAATGGCTCTCAGTTGCATGGCTGAGAGAAAGGAGGTCTCATCACGAGCCAAACTTCTCATTTCCATTAGGTGTTTTTGGGTGACATTTCCATCACCTGGTCACCATGCTAGGGAAATGACCTTCAACCTCTCCTTATGCTATATTGAAATAAATTAAAGAAAGAAAGATAAAATGCAATTGATGCACTTGGAAAAATTCCATTGTAGATGATGGTACCACACACCCATCTATGAATGACATACTATGACCCCTTATATGTCATGATCCCTATTCCCATTGATTCTTGACCCCAACCACTTCATCCACTTTACATAGATTAGAGATGGATATCTTGGAAACTCTCCTTGACCTAGGGAAATATCTACCCAATAGGACGCCTCATCAACCCTCCCATATTCAAGCTTGACAAGTCACATAATGTCTTTGAACATTTAATTGTTTGATATAATGATTTTTGATCCACATGCTTAGATGGATTATTTATTGATTGGATTCACTTATCATGATGTTATGACTTGATATCCGTGGAGTTAATTCTCATTTGTCTTTGCAAGACCTAGTTGGTGGATAGTTTTAGGAGAACAAGCCTAGCTTGGGATTCCATGGGGCTACAAGCCCACAGGTTGGATGTAAAAGGCCTGCATGCCAGATGTGAAAGATCGGAATTGTAATGCCTTGATGATGACTTGGATGACATATCCCATACCTCACTTTACAAACCATTTTCCCAGGAGGGTAAAAGTGTCCTCTTTCTAGATTGGCGTCATGTGTGGGGGATTAGGGCTTGGTGGTGAGGTGCCACTCATTTGACACATAGAAGTTTTGAGGAGAAGAAGGTATTCACCATGATGAGAGTGTTTAGATGTTTGAAATGTATCATTTAGATGCCTACCCGTGCTTCTCCAACACCAATGACCTTCTCCTAGTGCCAAAACGTCCCCTAAAGGGATGACGTCCATGTAAATTAGGGTTTTTTTGTGAAAAAAGAGAAATTTTAAAAGAATTTTTCAATATTAATTTGTTAAAGGGAAAATATTAGGGTTGTTGAGCCCTACTCTTGTGGTTTACCCCTTAATTTGTGGACAAGTCACCTTGGTGACATTTTGTATAAATAAGAGATCATAATATCTCATTTTAACATAACTCTCCCTCATTGTTTGAAGTATTGGTCTGAAATTTTCACTATATTTGGAAAGATTGTCTCTTTTAACTCTTTTTTATGGATATATATTGATGAATGGTTGGTGGAAGTTTAGCACTATCCCTGGAAGGCTTGTCTTTTGCTCTTATGGTGGATTATCTTAGCATCTCTCTTGATCTTGGTATGGTCTTTTACTATTATTCTATCATTTTTTCAAGTCAAGGATTCTTGTGCTAGGATATAGGTGGGAATTATAAGGGCATACACCCCCACCATAGTCTTCATCATTTTATGCTTCATCTCATTGATTATACAAGGGTTTTCTAAGAGAAGTATAAGGGAATACACCCTCTTAGCTTAAACCCTAGCTAGAGAAACTTGCCTTAGGAAGTAAAATGGATTACACTCCCAAGGAGATAGCTTCTCTATCTCTTTACTTATTTGACTCCATTAACCCAATAGTAAATGAACTAGTCATACATTTTTTGCATTGCAGATATAAAATCATTGCCATGGGAAACATGAATTTTGATCTTTTGAAAGGTTTCTTGTTTGAAGTTGGTTTTCCTCATTGAGAGGAGTCTTCCCCTACTAGGGAATCACCTCTTTCCAACTATTTCTTCCTATTTTTATAAAATTACATATTCATCCATTAGGGTTTCAGAAACCCTAACTCATTTGCTTGAATAACTCTCTTATCAACCATTGGATTTTGCTCAAATTTTGCACACTTATTCTCCTTGGTCCAACGCACATTTTGGAAAAGTTTGAGGGGGTTTAAGTGGCTGATTTTATTGTTGTAATACATTGAATGTTACATCCATAAGGATGATATAATGTGTTGAAGACAAGTGTTTGCAACAACCTTATATTTTATGCTAAGAATATTAGTTTTTCATCTTGAGTTTAGGTAGTTACTTACTAGTCTTTCTCTTGCATTTTCTACTGGATCTCTAGAATTTATTGAGCAACTTATAGTACCATATTATTTTCTGATATATATTGTTATATACTGCTGAAATCTAGGGACAACAAGCTTAATTTTCTTATCCAACTAATATACATTAATGCAAAGTGTCTTTTCTTGTGTCTCAGGCAGGTATTTCACCATTTGTAGGATACTCAACACACTTGGAAACCCTTGGACGTTCCCAAGACTTCATTCCACACATTTCACTCCACCAAGGATGATTTTAGAGGCTAAATTTCTCTCATGAGCTAATTTTCCATGGTTTTTCCCAAAAAACAATTTGCTATTCTAAAAATGACTCGCCCAAATTCTATAGGATACAATTATTTTACCTTAAAACTCACCAAAATTTTATTCAAACTATATAAAATCCTTAGAAATTTGAATATTTTTATAAAAATATCTCCAAACATTTTATTGTTGGCATATGAAGGATTTGTAATATTCACCAAGGTTTCTACATTTTAAAATAAATTTCCATCCTTAAAATCATCCATGTATTCCACTTTGACTTGATGTTTAGGGGCTTAACATCCATTTCTCTTAATATCCATCTCAATACCCCTAGGGTCACCGGGATCACCTCCCTAGAGTGACCTAGACACCCTTGAAGTGTGGGACCTACATTGATGTGACATTGAGTGTAGGATTCCCAAGTTGTATTACTTGCTTTGTGGTTGGGTCGGGATTTTCCCAACCTACAACTTGCGTTATAACAAAGTTAACAATAAATATTTTTACAAACTTAGTTTGTAAATATTGCACTAATCTTTACCCAATGCTCATCACAACCAAACAAACTAAATTTCATCATTTAAACTATGATGATATTTATGCTACTTGTAATCAGATAAATTTAATCACTAAAATAATAGTGTAGAGGGAAAAGGAATGGCAAGATTGAGGAATGATCCATGCACACAATTAGACACAAAACTTATATCAACAAACTCAAATATTGTCTCATTAAATATGGGATATCGAATAATACAACCATGTATTTAAATGTTGACAAATTTATTTGCAATTACAAAAGGAAATGCAATGACAAAGAAAAACAACAATTCAACTATTCAATTTATGTTTTAACCATTACTCAATAAAGCTTAGAAAACATAGATATTGTTTGCAAAACAAAATTATGTGAAATTGAGTCACGTTGTTGATATATTCAGATGATGAAATCAAAGGGTTTGCATGGATGTGTTAATGGCACAAATCCCATTCAAACAAGATATATTAGCAATTTGTTAGAGTGAACATTATTAAGGCAGAAACAATTACGAAATTAATTCTAGTGAGGCGGTTTGAATTTTTTTGTTAAACAAGTTGATAGTATGTTTGCAGATGACAAGGAAACTTATATGATAATAGAGAACCCATAAATGTGATGGTGATAATTCTTTGACCATGGTAATTTTTAAATATGTCTTTCAAATTTCCTTGGAGCTTGTGAAGAGTAACATATTCATCCTACACAACTTAATATGTGATGCATTTTTAGAATTGAGTAATATAACAATTGCAAGATGAAGTGTGAAAACTCCAAAGTGAATGTTTTGGAATTAGTAGCATTTACATTGAGCGTAACTAACTCAATATGAATGTAGTGGTTTTGTTTGATTTATCAACTCTAACAAATCAAAATTGAATCCAATACAATGAAGTGACAGTGACATTGGAGGTTCAACATCAAAGACACATAGGAAGACTCCAAACATGTGAACAACCGCAAAGTGGGAAGATGATATTATCTCTTGCTGACAAGTTGAAATCTCGCTTGGTAATTTTTTGTGATGTAAAATAATTCCTTAGTCTACTTTGTAAAGGGAAGTTGTTGGAATGATAAGAAGGAAGAACATAATTGTTTTTCTTGATAACAACATATATATTATTCCAAGGGAAGTTGGTGATAGTGGAATTCGAGTAGAAGCAACAAAATGATCATGGAAAAACAAGGTAAATTGTCTGAATTGTGTTTAATAAAATAGACTCATGACCATATGTGAATGTGAGTCACACTTTTCTAGAAAGTCTATGATGTAATGTTTATTGAATCGATGTGTTAGTCCTTGAAATGTTTGATTATGTACCTTGTATCTCTACATGATGGATTATGTAATGTATGTACTTGTATCTATGTAACATGTAAAGGGAATATCGTTGTAATACCTGATTGGGAATGCATACCCACTTGTCATGTATATTTATTGATTTGTAGTGTAGAAACCTCTTTTATAGAGTTATTTAACACCTAGAGTGATCCATGTCATGGGCCAACTACATGCTCCATGGATGAACTTTGGGAGGTGCCTAGAAAACCATGATCTTTAAATTCAGGGGGAGTTCATCAAGGGGTTGAATGAATCATGTACCTAAAGGACATCCTACTAAATAGAAAATGGAAACAGATTATGACCCATGGATTCTGGTGGATGGTTGTCTCTTTATATGGAATTTGGTAGTTTGGTGATGCATGATTGAGGTATGAAGATAAAGTACCAGGTTGGACCAGACATAGACTTTGTTGATTGGGAGGTGCTTCGATTTAGAGGACTTGGTGATGATGAAGACCTTACTTGATGATGGTAAATACAAGTAGTTGTTAAGGGGGAGTGTTGGGATATGTAACTCTCACTTGTTTTTAGTGTGACCATATTTAACTACGAGAATGATTTTGTTCCTAGATTTTAGGAGGTTGTTGAGGCCTATTTGGTTTGAGATATTCTCTCCAACTAGATGCTTCCTAGATTGGTGTGTGGTTGAGATATTTTATCAACCAATTAGATCATGAAATCAAGGTAGTTCTTCTATCTTGACACTATGATTGTTGTATTTATATATACTCTATTTGATTGTTTAATAGAGATCTCAACGCAATTTTGATGTGTGTAATAATGTCTACTCTCCCTCTCCCATGTCCCAATATAACTCCTTCCTAAATCCATGTGTTAAGATTAGATTATGTGCTCAATCTCTTATCTATTTTTTCATAGGATAAATGTATGGGCTACTTACAAATTTATATAGTGTAGACTATTTCAAAATTCAAGGGATATTCAAATTAATGGATTGGTTTGTTTTCCCCTAAACAATTTAGAAAGTGGTTTTTCCATTTTAATTTTCCAGTTACTTGGTTATAGCCAGCTATAAAGGGCATCTTAGTAGTTGTATATGTTGGCGTAATTAATTCCTACTTGTTTTGTGTGTTTAATAAGTGATATTCTTCATCATATTTTTTTTTTGTAAATAAAAGGTTGGATCCTGTTATATTAATATCGGCAAAAAACATATCTGAAGGTGATGCCAGCTGTCCTGCCTAAGAAGGAAACCGAGACAGCTGGGCACCCAAGTCCAAGTGTCTTCATGTTTGCAGAGTGAACACAATTTATCCAATATGTCTCTGCTACGTCCCGCCCGAAGGAAACCAGGACGAGCAGGCAAAGTCTTAAAACTGGTGCTATTGTCTAGAGCTAAGAGACAGCTATAATTAACTAGCTTAAAGCTTAAACAAAAATAACTGTGCCATAAACAAAGTCTGAGTTTGCAAATCATGTAACCTCGGGACCCTGGTATGTGTCGTCGGCCATAGCTGAGTGCTTCCATCGAGAAGGAAAGGCGTAGACTCTGGCGCAGGTCGGGCACTTCTTCTTCGGTGTGGCTCTCGAATGTGCTGCATAGAACATGTCAAGGCGTTGTTCGAGTCTTGCTGTGCGGAAGACCTGGTCGTCAAGAAGCTTTCGTATCTCGAAGAGGAGACTGAGAAGGTCCCAATCCACTGAAGTGTGCTGCTCTGGGCAATTGTTATCCGCGCGCTTCTATGTGGTGGCCGCTTTTCCTTTTTGCTCATTGTGTGCCTCTGTTGCCTTAGTGAGCTCGGGGGGTATCTCTTCCGCCACATAGCATGGTGTGTAAGGCCTTTCCTCTCCTGGAATGTCTTCTACCTGTTGCGAGGGACCAGCCAAGCCACTGGACATGCCCGAGTGCCAATTAGCAGGCGCGTCAAACCGGGTGAGCTCCAACTGTATTTCCGAGCCTGCGGCTTGAGTCTTCTCCTCATCGAATGCTCTTGGCGGCCTCATGTGCTTCTGTCTGCGTCGTCTGGTGGCCATTGCCATGGCTTTTTCAAAAGCTTCCTTCCGTTTTCGGTGCGACTGGGCAGCATACCAAGCTGCCCCCCGTCGCGACCTTCCCCTGATCCTTGGCATGTTGCAAGCTCTGTGAATGCCTCCCGGGCTTTCAGTGGGAGCTCGAATATGAGAAAATCTGCCGCGATGCTGGTGTGCCTGGGTGCTCGAGGGAAGTCGGCTGCCCCAACTATCGGCTTGAATAATGAATGTTGAGACGATGACGAAGGCTATAACCGCCTCCGTCACTTCCACCATTAAATCCAACTGGTAAATGCTGGTACTCATCGCTTGCGTGAGGGGTCTCGGCCCTTGAATGCTCCAGCGTGCGCGCATGGCTCGTTAATGGGCGAGTTGACGGGGGCCAGTGGGCATATTAACTTCCCGTCCTGACTCCCCTCCACGTGGCTGGATTGTTCGCTCTGTCACCCCATCCGGGAGGTGGAGGTCTCTGTTGGCCAGAGCTTGACACAAGGTGAGAATATCTGGAGCTGGTATGCTCAGGCCATCCCAGCCGAGGCATTCCTCGCTAGTTGCCACTGCTTCATTTGCTAATCTGTCAGCCACTTTGTTCGCATCGCGTTTCACATGGGAAGTGGTGATGCTGAGATTCAGGTGGAGGTGACGATTGAAGTCCTCTAGCAGGCTGTGGAGTCTCCAGCTTGGAGAGATCCCCTCTGGATTTCGCCCATGCAGAATTTTCGTGGCTAGCCTTATAATGATTTGAGAGTCGCCTTCCAGTATTAACCTATGATAGCCTTTGCGGAGGGCAGTTTGGAGACCTCGCAGGAGTCCTGTTAACTCAACTACGTTATTGGTCATTTCTCCAAGGAAGCCAGCTTCTAGGCCTATGATTGCCCCTTCTGCATTCCTGAGCACAACCCCATAACCGGCCGGTCCTGGGTTACCTTTGGAGGCCCCGTCAAAGTTCACTTTAATGAAGTGTGCTGGTGGGGGCGTCCAGCTTGATGGAC
>ML809860.1:40898-82006 GCA_009831015.1 Picea engelmannii
GGAATGGATCATGACCCTTGATCTTGAAAAAGGCAAGATCTAATCTTGGCCTTTGGATTTAGGGTTGGGGAAGGTAAAAAGACACTTTGAAGGGAAAATGTCATTTTCAGATTTATAAAAGAATGCATTGGGTAGTGTGCAAGACACATCGAATCACATCGAGAAGACGAGAGGAAGTGAGTGAGAGAAATTTTCTGAGTAAGCTTGAGAGAGGAAAGTGAGCAGCTTGGAGGGAACATTTCCCAAGAAAAAAAAAGGACACAAATCCCAAGGAATTTTTCTGTGTGAGTGTTGTTCTATTTTTTGTCTTGGGCCATATTGTAGCGATCTATACAGTTTGCACATCAGGAAAGAGGGCAAGGTTTTCAAGGTTCCCTTTGGCACAAAAATCGAGGTGAATATTTTGAGTTTCCTTGTTGTTGTTGGGCCATATTGCACAAGTTGTACAACACTCTATTGGGCACGTTTTTTGAGGCATATATTTTTAGGAGTCCATACAACTATATGGACTTGGGCACGTTTTCCAAGACATAAAATTTTGGGACTATTTTTTGTGGTTGTGAGGTATTTCTCTTGGCTGGAAATGTAATTTTGTTGTTGTAGTGTACTTTCCTGAAGATGAATAACAATCTCTCTCTCTCTCTCTTGTTGGGTTTCCCCACATTGGGGTTTTCCCTAGCTTTTGCCTAAATTTCTAAGTTTTATGGGTTGTTGTCCATTGTGTTTATTTCCACTGCATTTTTTCTTATTAATGTGTATTTCTTCTTATGGTGATTTCTGAATGTGGGTTTGAGACATTTCAGAGGTTTATGAAGACAATTATGTCTAGGTTGCTAAGTGTTTGACAAAAATTTCATTTTTCTGTTTTTTGTCATTAAAAATCTACAGTTACGAGGGTTAAGAGAGAGCTTGATGAAGTTAGTATCTTGAACGATCTTCATAACTAAGAGACATCAAGACAAATACTCCTTAAGGGAGGGTGAGGGTGTTGGACTAATTAATTCCTAGTTCTTTTATGTGCTTAATATATGATATTTTTCATCATATTATTAAGATTGTGGTTTGTTAATTGTAATGTAGAGATTATCTTTAAGTGAATGATTTGCTTTATTATTTATGAGTTTGTTAGATCTAGGAGAAATCTTAGATCCAATTTAGGTGTGTTGTTGATATATTCTCTCAACAAATGAATTTATTTTAAAATAGTCATCTATCTTAAGACCAAAATATAATGTATTTATATATGTGTAATGCTTCATTGAATTAATAGAATACTAGAATAGTTTTGGTATATGTGTTAGATAGTTTTGGTATATCCCAAGGATTTTTTCTATGTGACTGTTGTTCTATTTTATGTCATGGGCCATATTGTACGGATCTATATAGTCCGTACATCAGGAAAGAGGGCACAGTTTTCAAGGTGCCCTTTGGCATGAAATCAAGGCGAATATTTTGAGTTTCCTTGTTGTTGTTGGGTCGTATTGTGCAAGTCGTACACCACTCTATTGGGCATGTTTTTTGAGGCATATATTTTTAGGAGTCCGTACAACTGTATGGACTTGGGCACGTTTTCCAAGACATAAAATTTTGGGACTGTTTTTTGTGGCTGTGAGGTAATTCTCTTGGCTGGAAATGTGATTTTGTTGTTGTAATGTACTTTCCTGAAGCTGATTAATAATATCTCTCTCTCTCTCTCTCTCTCTCTCTCGTGTTGGGTTTCCCCACATTGGGGTTTTCCCTAGCTTTTTCCTAAATTTCTAAGTTTTATGAGTTGTTGTCCATTATGTTTATTTCCACTGCATTTTTTCTTATCAATGTGTATTTCTGCTTATGGTAATTTTTGAATGTGGGTTTGGGACATTTCAGAAGTTTATGAAGACAATTATGTCTAGGTTGCTAAGTGTTTGACAAAAATTTCGATTTTCTATTTTTTGTCATTAAAAATCTACAGTTACGAGGGTTAAGAGAGAGCTTGATGAAGTTAGTAGCTTGAAAGATCTTCATAACTGAGAGACATCAAGACAAATACTCCTTAAGGGAGGGTGAGGGTGAGGGTGTTGGACTAATTAATTCCTAGTTCTCTTATGTGCTTAATATATGATATTTTTCATCATATTATTAAGATTGTGGTTTGTTAATTGTAATATAGAGATTATCTTTAAGTGAGTGATTTGCTTTGTTATTTATGAGTTTGTTAGATCTAGGAGAAATCTTAGATCCAATTTAGGTGTGTTGTTGATATATTCTCTCAACAAATGAATTTATTTTAAAATAGTCAATCTATCTTAAGACCAAAATATAATGTATTTATATACGTGTAATGCTTCATTGAATTAATAGAATACTAGAATAGTTTTGGTATATGTGTTAGATAGTTTTGGTATATGTGTTGGATCTTATTTGAGCAATAGCAATGATATAAAGACTGACACTTCTTTTCAACACTTAAAGGAATTTTTTTAAATCATGTTCCTTCATAACAAACATAAAATTATAAATTCACTCAATTTCTAACTCCTTCCTCAATCCAGGTGTAAAGAACAGATTCTGCACTCACTCTCTCTCTATTTTCTTTCATAGGATAAATGTATGGGCTACCTACAAATTAATATAGTGGAGTCTATTTCAAAATTCAAGGATATTCACATTAATGAATTGGTTCGTTTGCCCTTTAACAATTTAGAAAGTGGTTTTGCATTTTTATTTTCCGGTTACTTGGTTATAGCCAACTATAAAGGGCATGTCAATAGTTGTACTGTCGCTTTTATTTTCATGAGCAGGTTCAGAGGGAATGTTGCGTACAACATGTATACTGTAACTTACTTTACTATTGACTTTCTCATGTTGTAGATTTTATTTTATTCGTAGTAACTGTCAGGGCCCTAGCACTTTAGAGGTAATGTTGGTCTCACACAGCTCAATTAGGGTCTTGATTAGATGTATTGTCACTTTTATTTCGGTGAGTACATTTCGAAGGAATGTTACGTACAACTTGTATACTGAAACTTACTTTCCATTAAACTTTCTCATGCTGTAGATGTTATTTTATTCGTAGTGTGATGGTATCTTGCATTTTCTTAGTGGTGACTTATTATTTTAAGTCGTCACAGTAAAATTCTTTAAAGTTTTAGTGTAAAGAGTCTTGGGCTTTTGAATTGTTTTTCTCTGCTCCACTTGAATCAACGTCATTAAAGTTGGAATATATCAAGGTCGTTAAACATATCAATTAATGGAAATATCGTTTTTTTAGGATTTAAAAAATTATTAAATAAAAAGATAAAGTATTTTTTTTAAGGTTAGATCTTAAAAAAATAGTTTAATGATTCAAAATCCAAAGTATATGCCATAGTTGTTTATCTTTTATGAATTACCATAGCCTCATCTCAGGTCACAAGAATAAGAGAGTTTAATGATTCAAAATCCAAAGTATCTGTCAATTAAAAGTTCATCTTTAGGAATTACCTTAGTCTCATCTCAGATAATCAGAATAAGGGATGATGATTGTTACCATTGTTAATTAATTATTAAATTATTAAAAAAATTGTTACTAAAAAAATATTTATATTGTTGAATTTCATACCAGTAATTAAACTATTTATATAATTGAATTTTATATAAGTAATTGAATTACAAACTCATTTAACAACTAAAAATCAAATTTAAATTAATATAAAAAATATAATGTTAAGGAACTCCATCCCAACTACTAAAATACAACTGAACCAGAGAAAACTGTATTGAAAATAAAACCTGAACTAGCCCAACCATTTAACAGTGGCTGTTGAAGGCTGATAAACGCCCAGAGGCAATGCTTATAGCTTGTAAGTGGCAATCAGTTGAAAATAAAACCTGAACTAGCCCAACCATTTAACAGTGGCTGTTGAAGGCTGATAAACGCCCAGAGGCAATGCTTATAGCTTGTAAGTGGCAATCAGTTTAATCAGAATGACATGCTCCATGGTTATAGTATTAAGTCCTGATCTTTAATTTGTAGTAATCACTAAGAATATTCTTCTATTAATCTCACACTCATATTACATATTTTTAATTAAAAAATTGATTAATTTGGAAGTTTTCAATATATATACATCTTTTGTTTAATAATTACAGTTTGGTAAGTGCGGTGAATATGAAGTGATATGAAGTTTTATGAGGTTTCGAGTTCAAATCTCCCCTACTTACCCTGTGTGCCGCCTAAGGAACATCATGAACACACCTGAAGTGTAACGCTTCCCCCAAACATAAATAATAATAATTACAGTAACTCCTACCCAGATCACTACCCCTACCCCTACGCCAACCCCTAACCAGGCTACAGCTAGACCAGAGCCCAACCGACTGGGTGGTTAGTCATTGTTGATCACTTTCATTTATATAGTTAGTGAGCACTATCTTATCATATCATGTACAATCCAAATAATTATCCAAGCAAAGTCAAAAGGGAATCTAAAGCATTGGGACTTCCATTCACACAGGCTTTTGGAATGACTTTATTTATTGGCAAGCAGATATAGGCATAGATATTGAGAATATGTAAGGAATAAATATTGAGAAATCTGCAGCACCAGGGAGAAAATTTCTTCCTGTTACAACCATTATGTTAAATATATGCATCGTACTCGTGAAAATGAAGTATCTCGGTGCATTGTAAAAGGGACAAATCTCCAAGCTGCTACGATCCAACTCACGGGTGACAGGACGAATAAAAGAGAGCACATGATAATCTTTGGTTGGTAGTGAGTGAGGGGAGACAGCGAATATATTCATATGTCTGCGTCGACACATGGGATCCGATGAAAGATGTGATTTTGTCAACGGCCCATTATACCAAAAATCAAGGAGGAGATTAAGTCGGGAAGGAGACCAAGGTTGTGATCCCGACTCACCGAGTTCCCACCCCAAACTCCCAAGTAAAGTATAAATTATGCAGGGGCAATGACTTCACCTGGTTTGTTTGGAGGGACTGTGAAGGTGGTGCACACCCAGGACGGGGTGCCAGAGTCAACTCGATGTCGGCTTAATCCGGGGCAACTATCGCTTTTCTCTGATCTACCCAGGCCAGAAAGATCCGTGACTGACCTCCCACCCCACCAGGAGAATGAAAGGAAAGAGGGCTGACTTTGCTCATTGAAAAGAATAGAATAAATGGCTGCCTCGATGGTCCGGGCGTCCATGCACGCTTTTGCGCCGCTTTTGTGTCGCTACGCAGCGGGCACGCCTGAGTGGGGTCTCAGATTTGACTGCCCTCCACAGCTCTAACTTTTCATTCACTCATTTTAGTTTCACCTTTCCTTTTGCATCCGCCCACAAACATCCCCTCATGGTGTAGAATATAAATAATCCAAAACCACATTTTGGGAAACGAGTAGAAAAAATTGCTCTCTTTACAGTCAACGACTTTCTCATAATTCTTATAAAAAACTTGGTATCGTCATAATTCTACCCAACCACGCTTCCACACATAATTTTGGAGGTTTTTTTCAAAGTTTTGAAGATCTCGGAATCCATCTCAATGTTAAAAAAAAGCCATAAAACATGCTATATTGAATAAAGTTTTAAATTTAAGTTTTGTTCCAGCAGAATATTTTGTATGCTTATTTCTTTTGGAGATTTAATTGTCTGAGAGTTTTCAAAATTTTCAAAGTTTGAGTGGACACTCCATCCATCATCCGGACAATAATTTTAAAAATGATCTGAAAAAGTCTGCTTGGTGAGAATATTTCACCCTATTTATTTCCCCAGGTCATTCTCTTTCCAATCATTCTTAAAACTGTTATTGTCCCTGATAATCGGTGGAGTGTCCACTTGAAACCTCTGACGTTTAGAAAACTCCCACACAGTTAAATCTACAGAAGAAACACTCATATTATGGCTAACTGTGAAAGTCTACACACTAAAAGAATGTTTTGTGTTATATTTTGTTAAATCAAATAAAATTTTAAATTTAGGTTATGTTCAGATAAGAGTATTGAGAATATTATTTTTTGAGTACTTTTTTAGAAGGAATAAGTTAGTAAACTGTTTTTGCATGGCTAAGAGTGAGAGTCTTTCTTAGTCATAAGGAAATAGGTTAACCTAATAAGATTGAGAGGCATATGGCAAGAGAGAGAGGTATCTGGCAAGAGTGAAAGTCTGCCTCCTTAGAGACCACCAGTGGCTTATTCTAGGTAGTATGGTTTTCCTTGAATAATTATGATGATGAGTCGATGTATTCCAGCAATAGCAGCCAATAATAACTATTTCCAGTACTGAAATATGATTGATTTTCCCAAACAAAAATTTTTATTTCAAATCTATAAAAAGTGATTAAATCTCACACAATGATTATCCAAAAATAAATTGAAAAAAATCCAAATAATTATTTACAAATTCTAACCCTATAAAAAAAAAAAAAAAAATCCTACTTTCTTTCTAACCACATTCCAACAAAAATGATAATGATAAAAAAAAAATAACTTGCTACCCGATTAAACTACTTCTATCTCTAATCCTTAAAGTACTTTCTATGATCCATAAAATGCTCCATCCCTTAACATTCACCATCGATCCCAATTCCCTCATAGCTCGACATTCACCATCGATCCCAATTCCCTCATCCCTCGCGTGTCCACAGCGTAACCTAGGGAGGAACGCTGACACGTTAAACGGGGACGCCAGGTTATTGCGCATCCGATTCATCATCTCCTGTCCACAAGCACTCGAGAACTGAACTGGGTTGTTGGTCCCTTGCACAGAGTGTAAGGGCATACGATTCCTCAAACGCCTCCTCCCCCTCCTCATTTCTCGATTGCCTCCTCTCTGTTGACCATCTTCGCTTACAAAAATCCACCTGCATCATATCACTTTTCTTCATTCCTCAAACCGCTGTCTCCTTCATCCCCCTAGTCCTTCGCGACTGCTACAGAGAAGCATGGAACTCGTTTTGTATGAGGGTTAACACACGGTTCGAGCTCAAAGTACTCAGTTAATCTTAATCTGATCCAACGTTTTGGATCGGATCTAGTGGTGGTGCTGCAGTAGATCTGTTGCGCTTCTAGGTCATCGAACCCTAAATAGTCTAAGCGATCGAGTGGAATTATTGACGGCGACCTAATGAAGCTTTCCAGTTTCTATGATCTTCGAAAACAGTGTTTCAGCGCCGTGATGATAAGTGTGCATGTGCCGCCTTTTGGTCCTCTAATGGCACTCATTTTCTCAACGGATTTTATTGCAGGCGTGCCAAAGGCAATGAACAATTCTAATATCAGTCGAGTACGGAAAATCCCTCGATCCAGTGTTATCAAATATTGCGTGCAGGCCAACGGGAACTTCCCCACCTGAAGCTAAAATTAGGCATAGGTATTTGCTCGCAGAGGTCCATGATTTTTATAGCTTAGGAAATTTCGTTGGATAGAACTAAATGGAAGCATATATTTGTGAGTTATATATGTTACAGCTGCGAGCCGTATTTGCCGGGTATGCCTCAGATTTGTTTTTCTTGTAGATGCTAGAAAGTCCAGAGATATATCATCTCTGAGCTTTTATACCTTTTCTCTTCATCATTTTCAACACTTTCAAGGCTTGCAATTTCCCTCTCTTGATCTTAAGGAGTTGATGTCGAACTTCATAAACTTAAAAGAGTGAGATTGCACTGCGGGGAATCAAGTGGAGATGGTCCGACTTAGGCTTAGGATTATTGTGTTATTGTGGAGGATATATAATAATGGTGTACAGGCGATAGATGCAAGAGATGCATTCACAGTTGCACCTCCTGGAAAACTCATGATTGTTCCAGCAATGAACAACCCAATTGATCAGAGTGGTGCCTGAAGAAGTTCACCTCGGCTTGTATGAAGGTAGTTTATTATGGTCTCTGCTGATCTGCTTTGCTGTTACGTAGGGTTAAAGTATCATGTACTGTATTGGTGGCCTGTGGAGTGCATCACTTACATATATTAATGTAATTTTCCTTTTTAGATTTCTCGGAATTTCAGATATCTGTATTCAGCTTTAGCAAACCCTTTATTACAGTTAGATCTTCGGTTCCAGAAAAACATAAATAACAGATCTGATTGGATAAATATATAATTTTTTTTACAATTATAAATTCCATAGGTGGTACTGGGAGAGAACCGATTCCCAGCTTCTGCTAACTTTCAGAGTCATGCTGTTTTCGGTAGTTGTTGTATGAATCCCGTTATGTACCATCCACAACTCTAAACACTTCTTTAAGCATCGAGAAAACCTTATAGTCTGAAAAAAAACAGCAATATGATCTGCGACACTGGAACATTGTAGACCAACAACATAACAATATGACATTGTGCTCAAAAGGCTGATTCAGATACGCTCTTTGAGGTTATTATACTTAACATTAGATCTCTGTAGACTTACCTCCACAATATCTGCCGATTGAAACAAAATCTCGGTTTGTTCGTTTTTGGATGAACTATAACTTATGGCTCAGAAGTAATTTACCAAGTTTTTTCCCTGTCTGATATTTTTTTCGGTTTATGATGTGGCAATTATATTCCAGAGTTGATCTAAAACGTTAGGATAACGATTGCACTATATAGAGAAGAAATTTCCCAATAGAGAAAAGCTATGCAGTATGACTCTATTAAATATCCAATATTGAGACTCTTCCCTGCATTAAAATAAACTGTTATATTTATATTTCACAATACCTGCAGTGCCAATATCCATGCTATTATAGTTATCATAGATCCATCTTCATCCCTGGACTATTATGGATCCATCTTTTTATATATATACCCTCATCAAATTATATGTATTCCAGTATATATGGCCATGAATGCAATATTGTTAACTGTTTATGGATCGTTTACAAACATCCCAATCGACATAAAACTCAGCTACAAATTCTCTCATTCTGATATTCATCAAATATATGACAAAATTCATCCCAATCGACATAAAACTCAGCTACAAATTCTCTCATTCTGATATTCATCAAATATATGACAAAATGTATTGGAATTTTGTATTTCTTTTCCATCCATCTATTGTGATATCATTTTATTTATTCCATCCACTGTGATATCATCATTTTAGTTATTCTAAAAGAAATAACTTTTTTTCGGAGGAAAAAACAAATTCAAATCCTGTAAATTTCCAGTTTTCTTAAAGTCATATATGAAATTGGAAACCCAAAATCCCAAGACACGGGAGAGCTATGACCATCCAACGTTTCTGGTGTGGAAACGGGATCTATCGCCTGACCAAAGTCCCAAACGCTCCCAGAAAAGGTGCATTGTAATGAACTCAGTAGCAAGTTAGACATTATGGTTCCATTTGGATTTTGGTTTAAGGATTTTGGGGTCTCATGATTCAACTTATGAAGTCCAAAAAAATCTGAAGTCATGCAAACCATGAAAGTTTTGGGAGATTTTGGTCAGGGTGTCAGTGATGTGACCTTTAGCATAAATTTTATGAATCTCGTTTTAAACATAACTTATAGTCTTTGATCGCTTATACTCTTTGAGGACTGTAAATTTGTATGTTTTTATTATAAATTTTATGACTGTTTAAAATGTCTCTGGTATATGTTATCTTTTGATTTTATATTTTCTTAATTAACATTAAGATTTTTTATATTTTTTCTTATTTTTATACATTTTGTAATCGACAATAGAAATTTAGAATCCTTTTTGTCAATACCCTAAAATAATGTCAAAGCACAATTCCTGTTTGTAGCTATTAAAACACAATACTTGTCTAATGAATGCATTCACGGATTCAGTTATTGGGTGAAAAATTGAATGCGAAATATTATTAAACAAATTGTGTGCTGAAGGATTCGACATCATGTCTCCACTCTCTAATGTACAATCCGACCAGGTGGGACAGATGCACACTCTTTACGCATTTTAAAAACTAAGTCAACAATATACAAGAATACATATCAGAATTATACAGAGGTGGGATATTGTCCCTTCTCACACACATTTATACATGAATACTAAAAGGAGACTATAACTAAGAGATGTTACAAAACGAAGGTCTAATTACCGAGTTGGCGTTTGGCATTTCAGACAAACACAAGAACCTCGCTGAAATTTATGAGATTCACAATGTAGAAGAATGGGAAGATCGTACAAAACTAGAATGTATTCACATTCTTATTAAGGTTTATGTTTTTCCCAATACAAAATTGGCATAAAGACGAGACATAATCTACATTCTAAAATCTACTAACACTTCATTAATCCTTCATCCTAAATTAATACTCATTAATATATTCTAAACATATCAAAGTGAGCCTTCTGTTTTATTGTTATATACTATCAATCCATAAAACAAAGTCAATTCGGCCAACTTTTACATGTGGACTTCGTGAGGTACACCACCTTATAGTGGCAGTTAGTGGATTTGATCCCAGGTTTAGCTAGAATCACTCCAACTAGTTATCGATTTCCATAATTAGAAACAAATTTGAAAAAAAATTCTTTGATAAAAATCTTTAATTTTTATAATTAATATAATTAAAAATCCCTCGTTCTTATAACTCATATAACTAATTGAAACAGGAGACAATAACCTTCTTCATGAACACAATTTTTTTGAAAAGTACTTGGATTTCAGTGATACTCATTTATGAGCAACTTTATATCCTAGCAAAGAACTCCTCTATGTTTCACTATGCTTTCTAATATTTTTGTATTTTTTTGAAATGTTTCAAAATGCTTTCTAATATTTTTGTGTTTTTCTAATTCCAAAGAACAAGCTCTCCTCTATGCTTTGCAAAGTTTTCATTTTTCTTTCAATCTGATTTCTAATTTAAACTTCTCCTAATTTACCTTTTCCTCAATTGCCGTTTGAAAATACATCTTTCACTATTCCTTAAAACAACCCAAAACAATCTACTCTTTAATTCTTCAACTTTTGGAAATGCTCACTATGTTATCTTTCATTGTTTCTCATAACAAGTCAAAGCGAAGTAATGCTATTTTTTATTTTTCCAAGAGAAAACTGTATTTGATACTTAAAAAAACAAAATATACATTAAAATATGTCTATTTAGTGTTTTAAAGCACTAGTCTCTTTGCTTTTTTAATCAAGAAAACTTAATGAAAGAAACGAGTCAACCCATTTTTTTTTGGCTTGTGAGGGTTAGGAACACTTTTGGGATTGGTCCTCCTTTATTTTTTTCAATTATACTCATCAAATACTCTTAAAGAAAAAATGCTTTTGGAGAGGTTATATGTATTCTCATTAACTTATCTGGATACATGTTAAACTTATCTGGATACATGTTAAAGAAAGAAATATTTACAAACTTTGACCCTTATCCTTTTAATTTATTCATAATAGGATGAAGTAATAAATTTGCCAATTTACTTTTCCCATTTTTTTATGTAAGTATTCTATAAAGTGCATTTCATGAAACCTTGTTACAAAATGACCATTGTTCACTAGAGAACAGGTCATTATGACTGGAAACCAACTCCACTTCATCTGAGTGTTCAAGACTATACTTCCTATGAGACCAAAATATATACAGAGTTGAGGGGATTTAATGATATAGAGACTGTTTGACATGGCCAGATACACAAAAAAGACAAGGTCGATAACATTTAATCTATCCTCAAGAATGATAAAAATTATGTTCAAGAGGACCATATACAAGCTAGAATAGCCAAAACCAAAAAAGTTGAACCTGATGTCCTTCAAGCGTGGCTTCATTTCTATCTAGGAGGAAGTAGGATGAGCATTGTTGCCTCAATTGTCGCAAGAGAAGGTGTGGCTTCTCGATAGGTGTTGAAGTTCGTCGCTAGATCCAGACGATATTCCAGAAGCTCAATGCGAAATTTAAGATCGAAGACCTCGCTGTGAGGCTCAAAAACCAATTGTTGAAGGGTCGATAAGGTGTCGAAGATGCACTGAGAATCCTTCGCGTTGGTGAAATTTCTCATTTATGCAGATGATGTCTCCAAAAAGTGCTATATTGAGTTGCTCAAGGAGTGGGAGTCATGAATGTTCCTTGTAGCACTGCTAGGGGAGTTTTGTGGAGGGCTCTTAGAAGAATTCCAACAAAGGAAATATTTCGAGGCATAACCCAGAGAACGCCCTATTAGGATTATGCTTACTTAGTTTGGGATTGGGTTTGTTAGTATTCCTTAGTTAGCTATTTAGATCCACATTATACGGATCTAGATTCCTATATATGTAACTCAATGTTTAATTAATAAGATATATGTTTTGTGTGTTGTGTGCAAGCTCTGCGTGCTCTCTCATTTTCTATTATGGTATCAGAGCCTGGCTGGGCTTAATCCCTCACGGGAGTGCCCAGGATGATGTGAGAGTCGTGGTTTAATGAGTTGTCAGAGTAGGTTTTTGTGTGTGATATTTATTTGTGTATTGTTTTATTCAGTTTGCCGACTGCTGGGAGGAGCTGCACATCTGCAGAGGATGTTTTTGTTTTGTCGTCGCGTTAAAGATATGTTTAACCACTAATACGCTGGTTGTTGTGTCCAACCCGCTGCAATCTCTGCAGATCGCCCCTCTGCCCCTCTCTGCTGTCATTCACCGCATGTAGAGGAGACGTCCAACGAAGAGCCACCCATATGCCTGTCATTCAGTCGATCTCTGCTGGCCGAAGAGCCACCCATCATCCTGCGCTGATTGGAATTGCATCACTGCTGGGAAATAAACAGAGAGGAGCTTGCGAGAAGGAGGAGCCACTCATCGTTTAGACCAGGCGATGTCTAGCTGTAATGAAAAGGAAGACCAGATCTTCAGTCCTGAAATTCACAGTAAAATGTTTCTAATGTTCTTGAAATTTTGTGTGGTGTTATTATTGTATTATTTGTTTGTAAAAATTGCAATATGAAGAACCAACTATAAGAACAGAGTGATTCAATTCAAGTTAGTAGTTCTTGACCTGTTGTGCTCCGGGAGAGAACCGATTGCTAACTTAGTTATGTCAGTTTCTGTTATATGCTGATGTGACCATCGTGCTCCGGAAGTGTCAGTTACAGGTTATTTTGTGTGTAAGTGTTTATGTAAAAATAAGAACTTGTATTTTGATGCAAGCTGGCAGCCCCAATATCAAGTACATTGTTTTTATTGGAAGTCACCTTGTGTAAAGGAATGTTGAGGACATTCAGTATCCAAACTTTTCTTCTAGATACTGAAGGATAGCTGAAAGCAAAAATCTGACAGATGAAGGCAAGTTCATAGAATGCATCAATAATTGTCAACTTTTATCACGGAAGCCCCGATGAGCCAAGTTGTCAAATTGTCCAGTATACAAGTGCAAGAAAGATGGTCAGAGGCGTTTTGACTTTAAATGCGTCGATGGAAAGCTCGAAGAAGAGGAAGAAGAAAGAGCAGAAGTCGTGTGACTGCAGAGTGAGTTTCAGTGCTGAGGAAGACCAGACAGACAGACAAAAGTTTAAGTGTTGTAATTGTGATTAAGTATTATTGTAATTTGTAAAGTAAGCATTAAGGGAGGGTGTTAGGATTATGCTTACTTAGTTTGGGATTGGGTTTGTTAGTATTCCTTAGTTATCTATTTAGATCCACATTATACGGATCTAGATTCCTATATATGTAACTCAATGTTTAATTAATAAGATATCTGTTTTGTGTGTTGTGTGCAAGCTCTGCGTGCTCTCTCATTTTCTATTACGCCCATTCCTATCAAGCCATTCAATCTTACAACCCCAACCACCCGAGGTTTGTTTGTTGTCCTACTATTGTTCCTTGTTCGAGTTACATGTGAGATACCTAGAATGCTTCCCATGGGAATTCATCTTATCATTTCCCGCGATTGAGGAGAGAGATCGTCCTACTAGAATGCGATCTCTCCTACCACGCTTCAGGAGGCCTTGCTGTCGCAGCATGCTTTTTACAGGCTTGGTGGACTCCCTGTAGTGAAATGTCCAAACCCACTCCCTCAAATGAAATGCCTAGACCCATGCTTTTCTTCTTTTGTGGTGGTGCACCAGGTTGGAGCCGACGATAGAATGGAATTTCTCTCGAACCCTTAGCTTCCTTAATTCACCTATTTGCGCTTGCGTCATGACTGTTAAAGGCTCATTAAACTCCAAGTACTAGGCATTAAGAATGCCAACCTCTGTCTGCATGCCTACAACATTTCCTTGGTGCCAAATTTTGTCGAGTACGATAAAACTTGGATGATTTTATGTTGCAACTTCTGGATACTTCCACCTATATTGTCGGATCGAGGTTCAAGGAGCTAGGTGTTTGGTGGATTCAATGTGTGGTGGAATATCATGTGCTCTATGCATTGTATGAAACCCCATCCAGGGTTTTCTAATCAATTCTAATCTTAGTGTCTCTGATAATTTAAATACATGAAACACCTATTTCTAGTGCAATTTTTAGTCGTAACCATAAAGAATACAATTCAACATTTTCACTTGTTCCTTGTGCCACCATTGATTTAGAAGTGATACATTGATTTTATTTCAAGAATATTATGCCTCCTACTCCACAAACACCCATGACATGCTCCATCAAAATATCCCCATGCCTTAGATTTGTCTATACCTATAGACGACTTTAAGTACTCTAGGATTCTTTATTTGTTTTGGTTTCCAGATTCCTGCATAAGAAAATATTACATAGTAATTAAATGTATTAGAAGAATATCTTTGTTTCAAAATATCATTTAATTTCTTGTTAGCCAAAGTTTCCAAGCAAGAGTGTAAGAAAAAGAATTGGACATCATAATTTATTTTTCTCTATACCATTATTCAAAACAATCAAATATTGTCTCCCTTTCCCATTTTCCTTCCCCATCTATCAATTTTAGAGCATCACACCAAACTTTTTTTCAGTAAGAACAATGCACTAGCAAATGATCAATAGTTTCAACATTATTCTTGCATAGAATGTACCTCCATGGGCCTTACCATGTTCTCTTATTATTGTTGTCCTTGAAATTACTTTGTTGCATAGTGCTAGCCATATAAATATCATAGTTTTTAAGGGACAATTCAACTTTCAAATATATTTCCACTGCCACTTCTTCTCTCCCTATTAATTCTCCTCTATCCTACCCTCATAACATAATTTTGTTTTGTATTATAGGATTTGTTCCACATTTGTTCTTTGACCAAATAATTTCATCTTTGTCTTCTTTGAGTCTAATAGTATTGTATTTAATACTACAAATGAATTGTTCCCATTCCTCCACTTCCTCTCCTGGAGATATACTGGAAAGGAATATTTCCATCATTGATTCCATATGGAACTAGTCCTTGGATCCACAAAATTTTCTAAGCTATAAATATCCAATTGAGAGAGTACATTTTTAAAAAATTGAAAAATCCTAAAACTTTCTCAATAACCCATCAATGGATATTCCTCAATTCTTACTCTATTCCCTTTCCCTACCTTCCAAACCACCCATCTTTCTTGCAATGGAAATGCTTCCATTAAATCCTTCCAAATGATTGAAACCCATCCATATGCATTTACTTCTATGCTAATCCAATTCGTCATTGACCTAGGCACTATGTACTTCATAGGCATTAGTTTTCCCCATAGCCCTTCATTTTGCATCATTCTGCAAAGGATCTTAGTATCCAGTGCTTATTTGAATATGTGAGTATTCTTTAAGCCCTATCCTAATGCATCTACATGTTTTGTAGAATTTTTTGACTTAACTAAAGGTTTTCCTTATTTTTCTCTTTTCCTTGCCCACACGAGACTAAAGCACCTTTCCTTGATTTTTTCAAATATTCCCTTTGGAATGTGGAGTAAGGACAACCAAATAAAATGAATCCTTTCCATCAATCATTTTATCAAGGTAAGCCCACCTCCTCTGAAAAATTATGTGTAGAATTAATTACAGAGCCTATACCAATCTTTTAATCTATAGTCACTAGGTTTACAATAAAATCCCAATTATCTTAACCCATTGTCAAAGGGAGAAAAAGTAAAATGAAATACTTGCGATAATTGTATTTTTAAATCCTCCTTCAAACCATTAAAAATAATTGAGTACTTATGGACATTTACTTCCATCCTAATCACTTTATTATATAGATCAAGAATTTCCTTAGAAAAATATTCTTCCTTTATTATCCCTAAGCCAAAGAAAATCACATCATCTATAATAATATGTTAGAAAAAGAAATAGAATTACCCCTTTTGATACCCTTAATAACACCTCTCTTTTGGCTATTGAAATTTTCTTATTCAAGACTTCTACCACCAATAAAAAATAGAAAGGGAAACATAGAGCATCCTTGATTAAGTTCCCTTCTAGCATTAGAAAACTTGGATTCTGAGCCATTTATCAGTGTTGCAATGAAATTGAAGAAAGGTGTTGATGTTTATACAACATCGAGAAGACATTCTCTTAGATTAATAATTAATAAATATATAATTATTGATTATTAAATAATATATATAATAAGTAAATGATAATAATAAATAGTTATTGATTATCAAAGGGACGCACCCTTTCATGGATGGTCACCATATGTTCTCTATATATGGAACACTCATCATTGTAATAATACATCAATATCACACATTATGTCATATAGAAAAATCAACATGGTATCAGACCAAGACTTGGATTGACTCCCTCATAGGAGGGACTGGGTAAATGAAAGGGAAATGGAAGCCTAACTTAGCGTAGGTACTACTGGAGCTGCAAAGGAGCCATTAATGTAAACACCATGTTATCCCCAATTTTTAGGGATAACTAGGATATCATGTCTCAAGGCCTGCAGGTCCCAGACATAGAGTACCGAGAGCAGGATTGACCTGAGCATGGCCCTGGAGGGCCCATCCTTTTCTTCTTTCATCAGACTCGTCTTGTCAGCACAACAACATCCATCACCTTCGGCTTGGTCTTGTATCGGAGGAGGCTCTTTCTCCATGAGGTAATTTGTATAGGTATCATGGTATGTGTCACTTTCGATCATTAAAACCTTTAAATATATGCATATGATTCCTTTTATCTCTAACAACTGCTTGGATACTACATTAGCCGACTTGACCATGCTTTGGGAAATTGACAGGGTATCCTAGCAAGTCTGTGCCCATAGGTCTGGGTTTGCCACTGGGGGATTTCTAAAAATCCATCGTCTGCTCCCATCATAGCACCACTATTTCATCTTATCTCCCACTCACCTGTCCCATTCCCCTTGTTCGGGCATTGGATTGACCTGTTTTTAGGGTTTCACCTTATCTTGTGGGAAGAAGGGGCTAAAGGCCCAGAAGGTAAAAGCAGTTGGTAAAGATAAAAGCCTAGAAATGAAACCTCGAGATGCTTTGCCTAGGGATCCACAAGAAGGCAATAAAAAACCTCTCAACAAGAAACAAGAGGGACCTAGAAAATAACAAACAAGACCTAGTCAAGAGGATAGGGGGTCTCATCATGAGCCAACCTATTACGTTCATGGGTACCTAACAATATGACATTTCCACCATTTGGTTAACACGCCAGGGCAGTGACCTTTGGTTTCATGACCAAGAGAAAGGGGGTCTCATCACGATCCAACCTTATCATCTCTGTGAAAGTACTTATGGGTAACACTGTCATCTCTGGTCACCATGCCAAGGCAGTGTCCTCTGGTTAGCCCTTGAATAAAAAGAAAAAGAAGAAGAAAAAGAAAATAAAAGAAAATAATAATGGTAAGAACGAGCTTGGAAAAATTGCATCCATGATAAGTACAACTCGCTTTCTACAAAGGCACTCACAGATAACATTATGCATCCCTAGCTCTCACTCTAACCACATGTTTGGACATCCCCTAGCCACATCATCTCATTTACATGGCTTGGATGAAACCTTCCTGGAGACTTCTCGTTTCTTGTGGATACTAGCCCAATATGACATCTTGTCTTTTTCTCCAGTCATGTATTGTAGATTTTTGTAATCTCTTTGAGCTATTGACTGATGTATTAGGGTCTTATGCATATGTTTGATAATGTTGATGATGAAACATGATTAACATTGCTATGATCCCGGTGACTGATGAGCCCATGGAGGGCGTAGTTTTTGATGTGCAGGACCATGCCCGACGGGTAGGTACCATTTGGACCAGTAAACATGGGGAGATGATCAGTTCATACCTCCATGGGGCTGAAGAGCCCATTTGATGGTTGTTGACACCCCATTAGGGGTGCAGAGACAGGACAGTGTTTGACCGGGGTTTTGCACTAGAGAAGAAGAGGACATTCCATGAGAGGCACTTTGGCAGAGCCCGACCTAGGGGGAATGACCCCTTTTAAGTGGAATTCTGGCCTTGGAAGGCTCAGAATGTCCCCATCCTCACCTTGACATCATCCAGCTTGATGGACATTTTCGGAGGCAGACCAAGCAACAATGGCACGTGTGGCATGTTGGAGAGGCCCCTAAGGGGATAACATTTTGCTCTTGGATGTTTCATCTACCCTAAAAGAGGATAGTGCCTCCCCTGAAGGGGATTTTACCTTTTTTACGGCTCAGTTAGGGTTTTAATTTGACAATTTAATGTAAAAAAACAGTATTCTGGTCTTGTTGGCCATTTTTATGACCTAAAATTAATTAAGGTCATTGATACACTATATATTGAGGAGTTTTAGTCTCATTTTGAGATAACACATCACTCACTCATTTAGTGAGGTCTTATTTTAGCACCCTACTTGGGTAGTTTTGTTGATTTAGTGAGGCGCACTTGTTGAAGGAAGGCATTTCTTGGAATTTTTGGCATTTCTCTTGAAGGAAGGTTTACAACTAGGGTTTGCATGCTATTTCATGGTGATATGTAAGTGTTTTTTTTGCAAAACTTCTTGATTGAATGGTTGTTGTCTTATATTCTTGCATATATTTATAATTTGCTGATAAAAGCCCTAGGTGACAAGCACACAAGTAGGTCCTTGTTTCATGTCCCCTAAAAGAGATTTTCAGCCATTGAAGAAGGAAGGAAGAGCCTAGCCATAGCTACACGTGTATTGCTTCTTTTCCCTGAGCTAGCCGTACTCTCTGAAGTCAAGAAGGAGCAGACGTCCTAGGCCTAGGTTATCTACACCTAGGGCCATCCTGCTTCTAGGGTTTGGTGATAGAATCCTTGCCTTAGCAACACTCTCCCTCACCACACTCTCTAGTATTGATTTATCTTTCATGCTAGATGTTTTTGCCAAGTTGACCTAAGGAAGGAGGAGAGAGCACGAGGCCTTGCTTTAGCAACACCGTAGTGAGCCTCTCTTCCCCTAGGGTTTTGATTCTAAGGCCCTGCCATAGAAGCACTTTAGAACCCTTCCCTCCAGTCCTTAGTTTCCTTCAACCCTTGCGTCCTCTTCTAAATTGACTCCATTAACCCTTAGGAACTGATCTTGGACCTCCAGCGTTGAAGTGAAAGTGATCAAACAGCTCTCAAAACCTTTGCTAAATTAAAACCCTAACTAAGTACTCACCCTAAGAAGGCTGATGTCACCCTTGGTTACTTCATCTTGACGCAACAATATTCTTTTATAGGCAATTGAATGGTTTTTAAAGAATTTGTTGAATGAGGTATTGATTGGATACATTGATTGCTACATCATCTTGATATTTATTAGTGAAGTGATATTATTTCATTGCTATATTAACAAACATTGACTTCATTAATATTCATTGTTATAATTGCTTATATATTGATATCAGATAGTCTTATGAAGTACTAACCCATTGAATCATAGCTTGCATATATATTGGTTTGTTGTTGCTTTGTTCTGGGTAGGTGTTCTTCTTTGGGCCTACACTTCATTACTGGCTATTTTGCCGGGACTATCTGTTTTGGTGGTGACCTGTGAAGGAGGAACTTTACTTTGACTTTTAAACTTTTGCCTCTTCAAAACTCCAGGTTACTGGGGACGTCTCCCCTAGGCCTAACCTCCCTAAAGTGAAAGAACCTCCCCATCATGGTGACATTTGGTGGGATAGGTTCATGTTACGCCAATTTGGCCTTCTACTTCATAGCCATTTGACCTAGCTGCAAACTGTGCGATAACATTTTTGTGCCATTGTCGGGGAACACTGAGTCAATTCTCCTCAAAGGACACATATTTTCGGTAAGCCTTGCCTCAGAGACCTTTTCTTACAAGCTTACCTGGCGACTCCACTAGGGTGTTTTCCCCCTTTTCTTTGATAATTTCAAGCAAATTATCTGGCGACTCCACCAATGACGACCCGTTGTGGGCGACGATACTCAAATCAGTCTACTATGGCCACTGTCACTTTAACAATCTCTTCACCCCTGACTAATCCACACAAGTGGTCTCACCCAGAGACTTTCAACTGTTTCGACCTAAGTAACATCCAAGGAGTGTTGCATGACTTACCCAAGGATGCAAGTTCTTGGCTACCACTTTTCTCAAGAAAAATTGTCCCTGGTAACTCACATTGGGCCCAGTTCTGTGATAGTTTTGAATTTCATTTGGATGGTCAGGAATACCCTGATGTCTTTATGAGACTTTTTGCAAGCTCCCTTGTAGAGGATGCTAAAGTTTGGATTGATGGTTGACCAAAAGGAAGAATAAAAAACCCCGAAGAACTACAAAAGGCCTTTAGAATAAGGTGGTGCAACAATGAACATTCACAAGATTCATATTCCCAATACCTTAGCATTTGCAAAGGATCCTGTGAGAGTGTTAGGGATTTCAGTGATAGGTTCAACCTTCTCCTCAAAAAGGTCTGATCAAAGGTAGGCTCAGAACAAGATATCCTCGATCATTACTTGTTCTCCTTGGAAGGAGTCTTACAGTTCTCCCTCAAGGAGCGGTCACCTGCAACTTTAGAGGAAGCACAAGACTTAGCCTTTCAAATTGAGAAAAATATTGAGTTCAAAGACTACATTCGTCAAGTAGACCTTTCACAAGATGATGACCTATGCGATCCTGGTAATAATATTTTCATGGAACCTGAACCCCCAAGAATTCTCTAAGTCGAACTTGCTCCCACCAAAAGAAAATGGAGCCTTTCCCATGAGAGAATTACCCCTTCCCAAGAACTTCCTTTGAAAAATGGGCCTCCTAAGAACGAGATTGAAATTGTCCTACCTGAAAATGTTGAGAAAAATCCTCCTTAATATTTCCCTCTTTTTATCCACTAAGTAGGACACCCATTCTCCAAAAATGGTGAGTTCACACCTTTCTATGTCACTCTCTAAGTCAAGGACTCCCTCCTCTGCAATTGTCTCCTGCACCCAAATGCCACAACCAACATAATGACGGAAGAGGTTATATATCAATTAGGCCTGAGCCTCTCACAAACAAATACCAGAGGTGACTTTGCAAAAGGAATCATTAACAACCTCAAGGTGGCCTTTGACTCCTGCCCCAGCGCTCCCTTCTTGATAAATGTGGTCATATTAGATGTTGTAGGTAATTTGGGTATCATCCTTCACAAAGGTCTCATAGATAACTTAGATGGAAGTTTTCATAGACAACAATCCAAGGAAACTATCCCTCATCCTGAAGGGGGATTCTTCACCATCCACAGCGAACCTCTCGTTGGCTCCCTAGTTGAAACCTCTAATAAGCCAAGTGACCAACTCTTGTGTATCGAAAACGACCTCAATAATTGGTTTATCTAGGAAGGGAAGTTAGATGTGGATGCCATTGAATAAACTGAAGGAATCTGGACCTTGGAGTTCGATGGATCACACTCAAACTCTCGATCGGGCACTGGAATAGTTTTGACAGCCCCTTTCAGTGAAGTCTTTTACCATTCATATAGGCTAGAATTCCATTGCACCAACAACATTGCCGAATATGAGGCCTTGATCCTAGGTCTCAATTTAGAAATTGACAAAGGCGTTACACTCCTAGAGGTAAAGGGAGACTCAGACCTCATTGTATCACAAGTTATGATGAGATTTGCCACTAAAAATGAAAAGTTAAAAAGGTATCGAGACATGGCTCAATCCCTTTCAAAATCCTTCAGAATAGTGTCAATTGAAGCCGTTCCTCGAGAATAAAACCACGGGGCTAATGCTTTGGTTGTCTTTGCTTCTACCTTACAACCGTGCGAAGGACCTCTTCACGACTCATGCAAGATGGAGGTTCTTTTTAGGCCTTTTGTTCCTTATAATTTGGAATATTGACAAGTTTTTTAGGATGACGATCAAATTATTAGGTTCATGGAGAACAACAAGGAATTCACCGATTTGCAAATTGATTTCCTAGCTGACTCCATGAACCTGGAAGTCATTAACCTACAAAGAAATACCTTGCCAAAGGGTTGTGTTCCCCTAGAAAACCTTTTTGACAAACATGATGTTTTCAAAGGAAAAAGACCCAATAAACAAGCTAAAGAAGCTCTAGAATTCAATATCGGTACAGAAATAGACCCAAGGATGGTCAAAATAGGAAAGGGCACCACTGAGAAAGAAAGGAAGGAGATACTAACACTCATCAGGGAATTCAGAGATACCTTTGCTTGGAACTATGATGATTTGAAAGCCTATAAGGGGGATGTCATCCAACACGCCATACCCTTGGTGGAAGGGGCCAAACCTTTCCGACAAAAGCTGAGGTGTATCAACCCAAAGTTGGTAGGCCAAATACAGAAAGAGCTCCAAAAGATGGTTGATGCTGGTATCATAGCCCCTATCAGGTATTCTTCTTGGATGTTAAATTTGGTGGTTGTTCTAAAGAAGACTGGTGACATATGCCTATGTGTCTACTTACACAACCTCAACTAGTTATCTTTAAAAGACAATTATCCTCTCCCAAACATGGAACATTTACTTCAGCGGGTTACAGGGGTAGGGATGATGTCTATGCTAGATGGGTTCTCAGGATACAACCAAGTTTTTCTCAAAAGAGAAGACCAACTCAAAACTACGTTTACTATGCCTTGGGGAACTTTTATGTACTTAAGGATGTCGTTTGGTCTTATGAATGTCGGTGCTACCTTTCAAAGAGCAATGGACTTTTCCTTCAGATACCTCATACAAAAAATCATAGAGATTTACCAAGATGACCTTACAGTCGTGTCCAAATATAGGAAATACCATCTCTCACACCTCAGGATTGTTTTTGAGTGATGCAGAAAGTATGGTATCTCACTGAATCCCAAGAAATCTATCTTCAGGATTGATGAAGGAAAATTGTTAGGAAATGTGGCCTTGCAAGGAGGAGTCTCCATTGATCATGAAAGAGTCCAGTAAATAAAAGATGTCCACCCCCCAACCAACAAAAAGTCTTTTCAATCCTTTATCGAAAAAATCAACTTCATTCGTAGATTTGTACCAAACTTTGCTGAGAGGATAAAACCTTTTAGTTCTTTGCTGAAAAAGGATGTTTCTTTCAGATGGGGTGATACAACCAACAAATCCTTTGAATATATCAAGAATTCTATCTCCCAAGCTCCTGTCTTGATCAACCTTGATTTCTTATGGGACTTCATAATATTCTCGTTTGCATCCCAGGATACTATTGCAGGTGTTTTGATGCAAAAGGATATTGATGATTATGAACACCCCGTAGCCTTTATGAGCAAGGTCCTAAGAGATTCCGAGCTGAATTAATCCATCACCGAGAAACAAGCCTATGCCTTGGTCAAGTCCCTCAAACACTTTAGGAACTACGTCGGTTACAATAAAATCAAGGCTTATGTCCCATACCCAGCCGCGAAGGACGTCTTATCGCAACAAGATTGCATGGGTACTACAGGAAAATCGGTTTGCAAGATCCGAGAGTATGAATTGGAAAGAAAACCCACCAAAATAATAAAGGGACAAGGTTTAGCCCAAATGTTGACCGAGAGAAACCAAGAATCCATACAAATGGGCAAGAGTGAGCAAATAAACATAATCATCAGCGAGTTAGAGCATGATGAGTGGTACTCTGATATTGTATACTATCTAAAGAACTTATCTTTCCCTGATTGCCTGATAGACTACAAAAGAAGGGATTTAAGATTAAAGGGTATGAAATACTGCTTGACCAAATACAGACTTGGGTGGAGGAATCTTGATGGGGTTATACTTAGATGTGTGAACAAGGAAGAGGCAAAGAAGTTGCTAGAAGAATTGCATTCTGGATACTGTGGTGGACACTTTGCAGATCGTACTACTTCCCACAAGATCCTGGGGGCCGGGTATTATTGGCCAACACTTTTTTCTGATACTCACCAGCATGTTCTATCTTGCCAGCCTTGCCAGTACTTCTCTGGTAAACCAAAACTCCTAGCACAACCCCTGAAACCTATTGTGATAGAGGCACCTTTTCAACAATGGGGTTTGGACTTTGTTGGGGAATTTACGGACGATTCAAGTAATGGTTGCTGATGGATCCTAACATCCACAGACTATTTCACCAGATGGGTCGAATCTATCCCTACAAAGAAGGCCACCGAAAAAGTAGTCATGAATTTTCTGGAAGACCGAATCATAACTAGGTTCGGTGTGCCTTCCAGTATCACTACAGGCAATGCCAAAGCTTTCATCTCATACGCTCTAGTAGAATTTTGTTTCAAATATGGCATTGTCCTATCCCAATCCTCCAACTATTACCCACAAGGGAATGGATTAGCAAAATCAACCAACAAAAACCTCATGAATATTTTGAAGAAGGTTGTGGGTGAAAATAAGAAGTCTTGGGATAGTAAAATAAAGTATGAAGTATGGGCAGAACGAATAACAAAAAAAACTTCCACAGGAAAAACTCCTTTTGAGTTGGTATATGGACTAGAAGAAAAACTTCCCGTGAACCTCCAAATTCCTATCCTTCGTTTCACTCAACAATACACTACGGATGCAGAAGCAATCCAAGGAAGGATCAATCAGCTAATAGAGCTAGATGAGACAAGAAGGAGTGCCTTTGGTCAAATGGAAAGAAACCAAGAAAAGATAAATAAGACCTTTGACCATAAAGCGAAGGAAAGAAACTTCACCAAAGGAGATTTCATGCTACTATGGGATAAGAGAAGGGAAAAACCTGGTATGCACAAGAAGTTCGACAATTTGCGGGGAGGTCCTTATAAAATCATGAGTTGTGCAGGTACGAACTCTTTCAACTTAGAGACCATGGAGGGAGAAGTCCTGAAGCTCCCAGTAAACACTTTGCATATCAAGCATTACTACCCACCGGAGACCTGACATCACAGGTAAGTACAGGTAAGTAGGCATTTTTGTGTATTATACCATTTTCATTTCATGTTAGTTGCTTCCACATTTGAGTATTGACTGTTTTATTTCAGTTTATATATATATATATATATATATGTCTATATATGTTGGGGTGGCATTACCGCCCCATTTTTGTTATTGATGCCTCTATCGAGTTTGAGTAGGTCTGCAGGTTATGTTAGAGATGTTGAGGTTCTCATGCGCTCTACGGTGAGTACATGTCCCCGAGTTGGAGCCAGATTTTATCCCCGATTTTTAGAGATAACTAGGAGATCATGTCTCGAGGCCCATAGGTCCCAGACATAGAGTACTGAGAGTAGGATTGACCTAAGCATGGCCCTGGAGGGCCCATCCTTTTCTTCTTTCATCAGACTCGTCTTGTTAGCACAACAACATCCATCACCTTCGGCTTGGTCTTGTATCAGAGGAGGCTCTTGCTCCATGAGGTAATTGATCCAGGTATCATGGTATGTGTCACTTTTGATCATTAAAACCTTTACATATATGCATCTGATTCCTTTTATCTCTAACAACTGCTTGGATATTACATTATCCCACTTGACCATGCTCTGGGAAATTGATAGGGTATCCTAACAAGCATGTGCCCATAGGTCTGGGTTTGCCACAAGGGGATTTATGAAAAGCCATCATCTGCTCCTATCATAGCACCACTATTTCATCTTATCTCCCACTCACTTGTCCCAGTCCCCTTGTTTGGGCATTGAATTGACCTGTTTGTAGGGTTGCACCTTATCTCATGGGAAGAAGGGGCTAAAGGCCCAGAAGGTAAAAGTCGCTGGTAAAAGATAAAAGCCTAGAAATGAAACCTCGAGATGCTTCGCCCATGGATCCCCGAGAAGGCAATAAAATCCTCTCAGCAAGAGATAAGAGGGACCTAGAAAATAATAAACAAGACCTAGTCAAGAGGATAGGGGGTCTCATCATGAGCCAACCTATTAGGTTCATGGGTACCTAACAGTATGACATTGCCACCATCTGGTTACCACACCAGGGCAGTGACCTTTGGTTGCATGACCAAGGGAAAGGGGGTCTCATCACGAGCCAGCCTTATCATATCTGTGAAGGTACTTGCGGGTAACACTGTCATCTCTAGTCACCATGCCAAGGCAGTGTCCTCTGGTTAGCCCTTGAATAAAAAGAAAAAGAAGAAGAAAAAGAAAAGAAAAGAAAATAATAAAGGTAAGAACAGGCTTGGAAAAATTGCATCCATGATGGGTACAACTCACCTTCTACAAAGGCACCCATAGATAACATTATGCATCCCTAGCTCTCACTCAAACCACATGTCTGGACATCCCCTAGCCACATCATCTCATTTACATGGCTTGGATGAAACCTTCCTAGAGACTTCTCATTTCTTGTGGATACTAGCCCAATAGGACGTCTTGTCTTTTTGTCCAGTCATGTATTGTAGGTTTTTGTAATCTCTTTGAGCTATTGACTGATGTATTAGGGTCTTATGCATATATTTGATAATGTTGATGATGAAACATGATTAACATTGCTATGATCCCAGTGACTGATGAGCCCATGGAGGGCATATTTTTTGATGTGCAGGACCATGCCCGACCGACAGGTACCATTTGGACCGGTACACATGGGGAGATGATCAGTTCAGACCTCCATGGGGCTAAAGATCCCATTAGATGGTTGTTGACACCGGATCAGGGGGGCAGAGACGGGACAGTGTTTGATCGGGGTTTTGCACTAGAGAAGAAGAAGACGTTCCATCAGAGGAACTTTGGCAGAACCCAACCTAGGGGGAATGACCCCTTTTCAATGGAACACTGGCATTGGAAGGCTCAGAACGTCCCCATCCTCACCATGACGTCATCTAGCTTGATGGACATTTTCGGAGGCAGACTAGGCAGCAGTGGCACATGTGGCATGTTGGAGAGGCCCCTGAGGGGCTAACGTTTTGCTCCTAGATGTCTCATCTGCCCTAAAAGGGGATATCGCCTCCCCTAAAGGGGATTTTACCTTTTTTACAGCTCAATTAGGGTTTTAATTTGACAATTTAATGTAAAAAAATAGTATTCTGGTCTTGTTGGCCATTTTTATGACCTAAAATTAATTAAGGTCATTGATACACTATATATTGAGGAGTTTTAGCCTCATTTTGACATACACATTACTCACTGATTTAGTGAGGTCTGATTTTAGCGCCCTACTTGGGTAGTTTTTCTGATTTAGTGAGGCGCACTTGTTGAAGGAAGGCATTTCTTGGCATTTTTGGCATTTTTCTTGAAGGAAGGTTTACAACTAGGGTTTTCATGCTATTTCATGTTGATATGTAAGTGTTTTTTCTGCAAAACTTCTTGATTGAATGGTTGTAGTCTTATATTCTTGCATATGCTTATAATTTGTTGATAAAAACCCTAGGTGACAAGCACACAAGTCGTTCCTTGTTTCATGTCCCCTAAAAGAGAAATTTTCAGCCATTGAAGGAAGGAAGGAAGAGCCTAGCCATAGCTACACTCTTATTGCTTCTTCTCCCTGAGCTAGTCGTACTCTCTGAAGTCAAGGAGGAGGAGATGTCCTAAGCCTAGGTTATCTACACCTAGGGTCGTCCTACTTCTAGGGTTTGGTGATAGAAGCCTTGCCTTAGAAACACTCTCCCTCACCACACTCTCTAGTCTTGATTTATCTTTCATGCTAGCCGTTTTTTCCAAGTTGACCTAAGAAAGGAGGAGAGAGCACATGGCCTTGCTTTAGCAACACCATAGTGAGCCTCTCTCCCCTAAGGTTTTGATTATGAGGCCCTGCCATAGCATCACTTCATAACCCTTTCCTCTAGTCCTTAGTTTCCTTCAACCCTTGCATCCTCTTCTAAATTGACTCCATTAACCCTTAGGCATTGATCTTGGACCTCCAACGTTGAAGTGAAAGTGAATAAACAACTCTCAAAACCTTTGCTAAATTGAAACCCTAACTAACTACTAACCCTAAGAAGGCTGACGTCACCCTTAGTTACTTCATCTTGATGCAACAATATTATTTTATAGGCAATTGAATGGTGTTTAAAGCATTTGTTGAATGAGGGATTGATTGGATACATCGATTGCTATATCATCTTGATATTTATTGGTGAAGTGATATTATTTCATTGCTATATTAACAAACATTGACTCATCAATATTCATTGTTATAATTTCTTATATATTGATATCAGATAGTCTTATGAAGTACTAACCCATTGAATCATAGCTTGCATATATATTGGTTTGTTGTTTCTTTGTTCTGGGAAGGTGTTCTTCTTTGGGCCTACACTTCATTATTGGTTGTTTAGTCGGGACTATCTGTTTTGGTGGTGACCTGTGAAGGGGGAACTTTACTTTGACTTTTAAACTTTTGCGTCTTCAAAAATCCAGGTTATCGGGGACGTCTCCCCTAGGCCTAACCTCCCTAAAGAGAAAGAACCTCCCCATCGTGGTGACATTGAGTGGGATAGGTTCATGTTATGCCAGTTTGGCCTTCTACTTCATAGCCATTTGACCTAGCTATAAATTGTGCAATAACACACCAATAATTGTACATCACCGATGGTGAAAGTGTAGTTTTGATTCAGACTATTTCAACAATGATTCTTGTTAACCAGAAGATAAAATGATCTACCATAAGGGATCCACCTACAGATACCAGTAGGTACACTACCATGCTAGGCACGAATAGTTTATTAAAAAAGATAGATACCAGACACACATGCTTGATTGGTTGGACGAAGTGGTGACTATCCAGGTTTCCTAGCTGAGACATGTTCCTGGAAATATCTCTTATTTCTCTTGTTGGGTTATTATTAGAGAAATCAATAGATGTAAACATGGACTTCAATGTCAGTTTCCAATCTCTCAGGAGCCCGTCGATCCCCTAGCCATCCAAATGCATGTCAACCATTTCTTTCCTCATAATCTAGTCAAGATTGTGCCCGATATTCAAATTGTTATCGAAAATATTGATACTTAGAAGAGAATATGCATTTTATAGAGAAGGCAGGATGGGATTACATAACAGGTTTCTTGAAATATTCATGTACCAAAGCTTTGAGATACTAGAGAAAGATTTTGGAATCGTACCTTGGAGAAAATTTTCGTTCAATGATAAATTGCTCGAGGAGATTAGACACCAAATAAATGAAGGAATTGGACCCGTTAGCTTGTTTCTTGCCACAAAAATCTCTAAGACATTGGAAATATTTCCCAGTGCGGGTAGTATGGTGTTGTTAATGCATTGCTTGACAGGTCAAGAAATGTTATATTTCTGAAAAATATCAATAATATTTTGGGACGATATTAGAAAGAATATTATCGTTCAAATCCAAGAACAACAAAGATACCAAGATTCTATATAGATGTCAGAATGGTGCCCATTAGGTGACTTTTAGTCATATTGAGTTGTATTTAGTGTTGGAGTTTTCCCTTGGATTAGGGAGATGATTTCCATTGAGGGAAAGAGTCTCGAGCAACGATAATTCAACGATAATTTTTCGATAGACGGAGGAATTTGGCTGGAGAGATTATTGTTCTCAAGATAGATTTGCTTGAGATGAGAGGGATTTCCGATGATGGATGAAATTGTTACCTTGATCTCCTTGAATCCATTGATTACACAGACTTGGAGGAAAAGTGATGTTTCCCAAGGAGGGAGACAAGGTTTCATGCATGTACATGGTGTCATTGCCCAATTCATGGTTCCCTCAAATGGTCATATGAAGGAATCAACACATTGGTTTCACGAGGAAACCTTGATCTGTCTTTTTATACATTGATTTCATGAGGGAACCTCAATATGTCAAGTATGGTCCAAGAGGACTTATCATGATCAGCCCCAAGGGAACACGTTGATAGTATGTTTTAAGATATACTTGGAGAATCCATAAATGTGATGGTTAAAGACATAGGGAACATAAACTTGGTTGGTGTTGCAGTAACTGTTTTAGACCAGGGTTCTCCTTGTTGGAGAAATTTATATTTTCAGGCCACTAGTTCAGTGAGAGTTAACTAACAATTTATATTTTAGACTTTCTATTTTAGATCATCACTATTATGCTATTATGCATGCATTCATTTTTCTATTATGAAATGTTATGTCCTATATATGAGTGTATTCCACTCATTCATTGTATCATATTGATCACCATATGTGTATCAATCATCAACTCATTACAGTAGTGTGAATATATCTTCTCATTTTTCCATATTGAATCTCTCTTCCTTTCTTGATAATCTTTGTTTGTACGTGCTTTATCTATATATCCTGTGCAGTTTTCAATGAAACATTGACATGGTATTAGAGCTATGTTGCTTGGAGCAAGCCAAAGAATAAGGAAAATCAGAGTTTCATAGAGAAATATCCGTGGTCTTTACTTTCGATAGTGATTTCTCCAAAAATGTTAAATTTTTGAGGAAATGGATCAAGAAAGAAGTAAATCGACCCATTATGTAAGTGGTTTTCAATCGTTTGGCGAAATACTTCACCGTTTTCTCAGAAAGTAAGTCAGAAGATCACCTCCTCAAACTGATATGAATTTGTGGTCGTACCTTTTTGCAGTGATTTCTCCTAAAATTTTAACTTTTTGAGGAAACGATTCACATGAGAAGTAAATAGACCCATTCTGAAATTGGGTTTTCAACCATTTGGCAAAATTCTTCACCGTTTCCTTAGAAAGTAAGCCAAAATATCGCCTCTCAAAACTGATACGAATCTATGTTCGTACCTTTTTGTAGTGATTTCACCCAAAATATTAACTTTTTGAGGAAACGACTCACGTGAGAAGTAAATTGAGCCATTTTGCAAGTGGTTTTTCACCCATTGGGAGATATTCCTCACTATTTTCTCAGAAAGTAAGTTGGAAGATCATTTCCTAAAACTGATACGAATTTTCACTTAAAGTGCCCTTTCTGTAGTGATTTCTTAGTTTGTCACTTGCAGATTGAGAGTATATTTTTAGGGGTTCTCAAAAACAGTGGGAGAGATGGATAGGACACCTATTATAAAGTCAAAATTGGTGGTAATCCTCACACCATACAATTATTTTGATTGGAATACCAAGGAAGAATTCCAACTCAAAGGGAAAGAATTGTACAACTTAACGACGGGGACAGAAACATAACCTAGATCAACAATTGAGAAGATGAGATGGGAAAACTAAAAAGATGAAGACACATGAATTCTTCTTTAATTGATTTCAGCTGATCTATGGTTTCATTTCTCCACATGCAAGACTCCAAATGAGATCTAGGCCACCTTGGAAAGCGATATGAGATGAGAGGTCATATGCTTGAGGTAGAGTTGAATAATTCGAATCTTAAAAGTTTTGATAATATATAATATTTCGTTACTAAGTTTAAATCTTTGATATTAATCTTAGAAACTTGTGGCATTGATAAGTCTAAACAAGCGGACCAACTTATTCTAACAATCTTGTCCAATCTAGGACCAAAATATGTTGTCTATGTTTCCACTTTCCATTAAGGAAGGTATTTCATGGGAACAAATTGGAAGATGCATACCATGGATCAATGTATTGATTCTCTCACACATGAGCTGGAAAAAATCATTCAGATGGACCTAATCAAGGATTCAAAATCACATGCACTCACCATGCATGATGGAAAACGATAATCCAAACAGAACGAGAAGGAGAAACAAAATGAGAAGGAGGGATATTCCAAACCATTTAACGATTCTTTAGGTTCCAAAGAGTCTTCAGATGCCAAGAAGAGGAATAAGGGAAAACAATTCACTTACTGCAATAAACCGAATCATGAATAATCCACATGCATGAAGAAACATATCGATCTTATGACATAGACACTTCAAAATAATAACATTTGAAACTTCATTCTAGAGGGAGTCAATAAGCAAAAGGAAGAAGATCCTACTCCTAAGAAAGGTAATCATCATGATTTTGTTGTAATTAATTCCTCATCTGATTCATGGATTATAGATTATGGTGCATACCATCATATGGTAGTGAAAGAGGAAGTTTTCTCTTCTTTGAGTCCATTCTCAAGACCCCCTATTCTCATGGTGGATGATACTCCCGCAGTAGTAGAAGGAGAGGGGAGAGTGGAACTCCATAGTGGAATTTTTGAGAATGTTGTACATGTTCCAAAGATTTCTATGAATTTTCTCTCATTTTATTAGATCACTCATAAAGGTAAAAATGTTGAATTTACATCAGATTCAGTTTCATTAATTGACATGCATGACAATTCCATCATTGCAACTGGTGAGGTGGATCACAAGTCAAGGTTGTATAAAATCACTAAGTTTTCTGATGATGACTCATCTTTTCTACTTACACATAAGGAGAGTACTTTTCGTGCACCTCCAATGCAAAATTCATATACTCTTGTGCTTCCATCAGTTACAGACATTAGAGATGATTCCATACACTCAAATTCTGTACATGGAAATAAGAAGGTAGTACAGCTAAATAAGAATCCAATGTTGAAGCTTCAATAGATGCCCAAGAAAGTACAGTTCACACTTTAGGTAGCAGTTATCCTTGCAGGGAATCCATTGGATTTGAGGAGGACTCAATCTCAGCATGAGGAGCCTTCTCATGTACTTTCAACTTTAGAACCTATGATTCCCATGCATTCCTATATGGTTCAATCTACTGATGTGCATACCTACAATAAGGTTGTGGGAAATCCATTATGGAAAGAAGCCATGCAAAAGGAGTATGAATCACTCCTAAAGAATCAAACTTGGAAAATGGTTCCACTTCCACCAGAAAGGAATATTTTCAGGTGTAGATGGGTCCACAAGATCAAGGGGTACAAGGATAGACAAGTTAACAAAGGACTTCATCAGATCCATAAATATTTCTACATATTCATGAAGACTTTCAATGAGCAGAAGTTTCAGACTTTATGAGATTGTCTTGCAGTGAAGAACACAATTGCCTAGCAACTGCCTTTTCTTCTTGTGATGCATTGTCTTTTGAGGGGGGATTTTGTTCCCACATGGTTTTCCCTCTTTCCTAATTTTTATTCAATTTTTATGAGTTGCATTGTACATGAGTACCTAATATGTCCTAGTAGTCGAGACTCATTTTTACTCCATAGTGATGTTCAGGGGGGGTGTTGGAGAAATTTATATTGCCAACGCACTACTTCAATGGGAGTTAATTGACTAGTTCTATTTTAAACTTTCTATTTTAGATCATCACTATATCAATAATCAAGTCATTGGAGTAGTGTGAATATTTTTTCTCATTCTTCCATATTGAATCTCTCTTCCTTTCTTGCTTAGCTTTGTTTGTACTTTCTTTAGATAGATCTCATGTACAGGTTTTGATGAAACATTGACACTCCTATAAAGATGGATCTAGTTATCTCATGCAGAGAGGCAGACATAAAGGGAAATACCTTCCAACATGATGTCAAGGAGAGACATTACCAAACATAATTCTTAGAGATAGGGAGTCTCTAGGAGAAGTATACCTCCAAGACTAGATCAAACCAGGGAGTAGAGATAGAGGAGGAGGTATCCTTCAGGATATCTAGATGATCTCACATGGAGATTGATAGTGAGATATAGGAAGAGATGGTTCCTTCTCCCCCCTCACCCTCCAATAGTTCAGAGGGACACAACTGAGCCTATTGATCAAATTGATCCCATTGATATCGTATCTCTAGTTGATTTTCCCAGAGATATTGCAGTAGGTCAAAAGAGACCTACATGGGATCATCAGACTCTTAAGGAGGAAGAAGGAAATGTAACTCCTCATGGTACCTTTTGAGAGAGAAAGAGACCTCAGAGATATTCATGATATGTCACAACTATGGGCCAAAAAATTGATTCTAAGCCTCCTGTTACGAGGAGGAAACTAGTCATCTAGTATGGAGAGATGTCATGATGGAGGAGTATCAATCCATCATGAAGAATGATTTGTGGGATATTGTTTTGAGACATGAGGGGAATTTTATAGTGACTTCCAAGTGGATCTATAAGATCAAACACACAACTGACAGGAGCATTAAGAAGCACAAAACGAGAATTGTTTCCTAAAGGATTCTCTCAGGTGGAGGGAATATATTATGAGGAGACATTTGCTCATGTTGCTTGATACACTTATATGTATATTATTATTTCCCTTGCAACATCCATGGGTTGAAGACTACATCAAATGGATGTGAAGACAACCTTTCTCAATGGAGACATTGAGGAAGAAGTATATATTGAGCATCCAGATGGCTTTGTGATACATGAGAAGGAGTCTCATGTGTGCAGGTTGAAGAATACCCTATATGGACTCAAGAAGGAACCTCGAGCTTGGTATGTGAGGAATGATGGATACCTGATGAGTTTGGGCTTAAACAAAATTTTTGTTAATAGCAACCTGTACTACAAGAATTTTAATGGTAAGTCTTTGATTTTGGTCCTCTACATTGATGATTTATTCCTCACTAGTACAAAGAGCCTTATTACTGAATGTAAGTATACATTGGCCTCTGATTTTGAGATGAAGGACCTTGGTATGATGCACTACTTCTTGGAACTAGAAGTGTGGTTGAGAACTGATGGGATCTTCTTGAGTCAGGGGAATTATACTGTTGAGATATTTAATAATTTTTGGATGTTGAACTATAAGCACATGGCTACACCAATGGTGACGAATCTGAAGAAACTAAGTCTGTCTTCTTATAATTCTGATGAGATTGATTTGACCCTGTATAAACAACTGATTGGATCATTGATGTATCTGGTTAACACCAAACCATATATTTGCTATGCAGTGAGTGAATTTAGCCAATTTATGAGTCATTCGAGACAAACATACTAGATTGTTGTAAAGCATGTGTTGAGATACTTGCGAGGCATAGTTGGACATGCTTTGAGATATGCTTCTATTATTGACATGAGATTGCAGGGAAATACTAAATTTGATTGGGTAGGGAGCATAGTGGATAGGAAGAGAACCTATGGGTGTTGCTTCACTTTGGGATTTGTCATGATTTCCTCGTGTAGCATGAAATAGACTTCTGTGGATTTGATCACCACAGAAAAATAGTACATTGCATTGAGTGTGGAAGTATGTGAAGCAACATGGATTCACAATATCCTTGCATATTTATTTGGACATGTGCTAGATTCCACCATTATTCATTGTGATGACCATACTTGTGTGAATATCTCAGAGAATTGAATTTTTCATGACAAATCAAAACACATTAGGATCAAGTACCATCACATCTGAGACATGGTGCAAAACAAGGAAGTACTGGTGCAGTACCTTCCTATAGATGAGTAGGTTGTTCATGTTCTTACCAAACTAGGATGAAGTTCGAGTACTTCTGTGACAGACTTGGCATGGAAGAGAATGCCTCCCTCACTGAGAGAGAGTGTCGATGTTTGTAGCTTCCTAAGACATTCTCCAGATCGTACTCCTCTATGATTGAGTTGAGTTGATCTGTGAGGACACTTATCCGAGAAGGGATAGGTGGGTTTGGGATTATATCCAAACATCCCTTGTGGAGATCACATGCAGACATGTCAAGGGAGTTTACATTAACATCACACACTATGGGGAGTTTACCCTAGTGTTTCTAGAGGGAGTAGCCTCTAGAAGTCCACACGGGAGCACCATGTGTGTAGACATTCTCAATATTGTACTCCTCTTTGATTGAGTTGAGTTGATCTATGAGGACACTTATCCAAGAAGGGATAAGTGGGTTTTGGTATTATATCCCAATTTCCCTTGTGGGGAGCGCAAGAGGACACATCCCTTGTGGAGAACACATGAGGACGTGTCAAGGGAGTTGACCTTAACGTCACACATTATGGGGAGTTGACTCTAGTTTTCCTAAAGGGAGTAGCCTCTATAATTCCACATGGAAATGCCATGTGTGACATACCTTTTTCTACTATGGTGGTTGTGTATCATCGGTGGATATTGTGTGTCTCTGGAGAATAGTTGTGTGCTACTACAATGGTTGTGTACCACTAGCAATGAATGTGTGTCACTGGATAGTATTTGTGTGCTAGTAGTTGATTATAGAGTAGTCAGTGGACTAATAGATGAAACATCATGGAAAGATACCTCCCTAGATAAGAGGAAGTGTTGATGTTTCAACATCAGACGTACCTTCTCCTAGATTGGGTTGTAGACCAAAGGAGATAGGATACATTTTTCATAAAGGTTCACTTGTGGTAAATGGGCCTAGGCATAGTCCTTTATCATGACAAGGAATAATATGGACTCGAGGTGCTTGAGGTGTTTTCCACGTGTCAACATCAAGATGAAATTTACTCATAGGGGTGTACCTGTGGTGAATGACCCTGGTGTAGTCTTGCTATAGTCATGGTGATTTGAAAAAGAATGATAAAGACTCAAAATGCTAGGTGATATCACATGCAGACCTAGAGTGAACCTAATCTTAGAGAGAGTTAGTTAGCTCAGAGGGAGAGACACAGGGGGATTTTCACCTTGGTCTAGGTAGGAGAGAGACATCTCCCAAGACTAATAGACAAGTTTTATGAGTCTAGGGCAAAGTTTGTATATATCAAAGACTAGCTTGGCATAATGCAAAATGTCTCCCTAGTTGAGAGGAAGTGTTGATGTTTAGACAACATCGGGAAGACATTCTCTTATATTAATAATTAATACTATAATTATTGATTATTAAATAATATAAATAATAAGTAAATGATAATAATAAATAGTTATTGATTATCCAAGGGGCACATTCTTTCATGGATGGTCACCCTATGTTCTCTATATATGGAACATTCATCATTGTAATAATACATCAATATCACATATTATCTCATATAGAAAAATCAACAAAAGGCACCCCATTATCAAATTTAATAATTGAATTCTCATCCCTATATGGGTGATAAATAACCTAAGATATATCCCACTCACCTTATCATAGGTCTTATCCAAATATGCTTTTATAATCAATGGTGGAATTTTCTTCCCCTTAATTATATGTGAGCCTTCTTGTGTTGTTCCCACTACACCATGCATTTTCCTATTATGAATAAATCCAAACTATTATTCTAAACTATGTAAAAATCTAACCTCAAACACTTAAATTATGATTTCAGCCTCCAATAATACTAAAATTTTAATGCAGCAAAATACAAGCATTCTACAACAATTTATGAAAAGAAATACATTAACTAAGAAATATGAAAACAAAATAGTAGTGGAATAACCATGAATAGGAGACAAATCACCACATTTGACATTAGTATTTTTCAGGGCAATGCCCCTGAAAAAAAAAAAACGACAAGGGGGAAACTAGTCAAGGAGATTTCTTGTTATTGAGCTTCTAGGGAAAATTATGAGTTTACAACAAAATTTAGAGAAACATTAAATACACAGTGCTTATCTCACTCTCCTAACACAATATTCTTCTTTAAAACAATGCCAAAAATCAATCTTGAAAAATGTGCCTTGGTTGTATGACATGTACGACCTTGTATAGTCAGCAAAAACTCCAAACCCTCCTTAGAAATCATGTCTGAGAGTTGATGTATGGTACAATAAATTGTTGTACATATTTCTCTTAGCAAAACTTCCTTGGAAATTGTGCCAAATTGTTGTTGGATGATAGCCTCGATTTTTGTGCCTTCCTCTTTCTGTATGGCCAACTATAACTACTGTACGAACCCTTATGTAGCATTTGTATGAAAAATATTAAATATTGTACTTTTCTCCTTCGAATGCATGCCTATCCCCTCCTAGGGATGTGTGCCAATTCCCTTATCTGTTGCTCTTTTTATCATCTTAGAAACTCTCTTGGAAATTGTGCTTTTTCAACTTCCATCCAAGTTCTCCTCAAAAAGTGTGCCCCCCTCTCCAATAATGCTTCCCTTATGAAATATTTAATGTGTAACTTCCCAAAACCCTAAATCGCATGGACTAAGATTCAATCTTGATCATCAATATCTTTTGACGTGACTTAATCTTCCATTGAGGTCAATTAAGTCACTTAAGTGACCCACACCCTCTTAAAGTCACTTTTACACATTGAAAAAATTTAAAATATCAACTTGAATTTATAAAATCACTTTATAAAAATACTTTATAAAGTCACTAGGGAGAAATATTCTCAGTCACTTCCACATGTTGGGTGTCGCCAATGCCGAAGTATCTCTAAGATACCAAATCTAACACTCTCTATTAGCGGGGGATGTACTTCTGGTACCTCTACCATAATTCATCTCCAGCTCCATCATCTCATTCGATGTTGTAGTTTCTCCCTCCGAACTAGAGGTCTCTACTCCCACTGCACTGGAAGCCTATGCTCTTGCCTCCATTGATATATGAACTAAATATATTCTCCTAGGAGTCTCCACACTCTCTTAAGAATCCGTCTATGTCAGCTCATACATTTTGGGTCCTCTGAGATTACTAGAAGAAGACTGAGCTTACGGTATCAACTGTCTCTGCTATGCAACCTACCCACTCTATGAAATAGATTCTAAATCCATAAATCTACTGGATCCAATCAAAGGTTTTCCCAACAACCTCTCATGCCTAACACCATGAAACAATGTCATTTTTAGAGTAGCTTCATTGGGATATAAAAACACATGTTCACTGAAGAATATAAATCCAAATCCATCAATATCGAAAGATGACACTGAGATCAAGTTAATTTTCATATCTATAATAAACAACACCTCAGCTACCTCCAAAAAATATCTTGAATCTAGTTGGAATCTAACATTTCCAACCCCCTTCACTGCAAGTTATGAGTCAGCCCCACTATCCACAAAGCAATATGAGTCTATTTATGAAAGACTAAGGAACACAAATCTCATCCCCATCATATGCTAAGATGCGCCACTTTCCACAAACAACGCTTCAATTTCCATGAACAATGGACAATGAATCCCTGAAGGACCATTCATAAGAGAAAATTCCTTCTCGAATTTCTCAGTGAAATCATCAACCTCAACTGATGCTAACACCTCTGGTTCCTTCTTCTTCTTCTTCGTGTTCGAAAATTGACTAACATAGTGGTCGGTCTTGTGACATGCAAATAATTTCACTTTGATCATGTCCCTCTTATTCTCTTTTCTCTTTCCCACAAGAGAAATATACTTCTTGTCTGCACCACCCTTTTCCCTCTCCTGATCTCTACTATGAGATCCCTCCTGAATATCCTCTTGAGTAAATCCATCCTACAATCTGCTCCAATATGGAAGTTTGTCTCTCCCCACCACACACTTCATGAAAAACTCCCACTCTTTGGTGAAGCGCTTGAGGGATATGTGTTGGAAATATTGAGAGGGGGGGTTAATCAGTATTACCCTTTTTTAAACAATTAGCAATTACTTTGTTATTTTATTAATCGCCAAAATAGATCAACAATGGACTTGTATTTAAAGTCAATTATATAAATATATTTAACATGAATTACAAAGTTTTATATAGAATAGTGAAGGACACGAATCCTTTTTAAAGAACCAACTATAGGAGACACAAATCCCCTTAGGAAGCACCGACTCCATTATTTTTAGGGAACCAACCCTAGGAAGCACAAACTCCCTTGTCTTTAGCGCACCAACCCTAGGAAGCACCAACTCCCTTGTATTTAGGGAACCGACCCTAGGAAGAACCAAATCCATTAATTCACACTTTACTCAGTAGAGGATATGAATCCTTCCATGCTCCTCCCTTCCACCCCCACTGCATAAGTATCATCATTTCCTCTTCTTGGACTCTGCTTCTACTTTTATCTTCTAATATGGACTACAAAGACACTTCTTCTTCGCCATTCTTTCTTGATTATATAGTTTTCCAACTGGTGTGAGCGTTGAAGCATTGTGTCCCTTTGTTTGGACCATTGCACCTCTTCATTTAACAATAATAACATTTGTCTTTTAAATTATAATTAATATCGCCCTTTTTTTTTATTCACGCATTAACGTGAAAGATTTTCAATTTCGTAAGTGGGATTTTTCATAAATCGATCACATGTATGGATTGATTTCTTAATTCGATCTCATGCATTTTTATTTTATTCTTAATATTCTATTGTTTCCTCAGTTCTCCAACATATAATATTTGATATTTTTTATTAGATTTCCAATGTGTTAGATGTGTTTGATCACTTGATATCAATTAGGCCGAATCCAGATTTTGTCTGGCTCAAATTTTCTTCCTTCTAGAGGAAAAAGTCTTCCTTTGCATGTTAAATTTGAACAGATGCACTTTCAGGACCTCTATTCCATATGACCATAGGTGATGTGTTAAGGTCCTAACCCGCACATAGGTAGATCAATGTATTCGGATGTAATAAAGGTCAATATTAATAAGACCTTTCAATAAAATAGAATAAAGAGGATGTAAGAAGACCTAATAGAAGCTTCCGCTTCTAGAAGGATCTTCCTCTAGATGCTTCTCTTAATAGACATATTAGTATAAATAAGAGTCGAGGGTATGAAAACCCTAGCTTGGAGATTATTGTAACAGAGTGCTTCTTGACTGGAGGTTGCCCCCTCGAAGAGGCCTGTGAACATTGCTATCTGATTCAAAGTGCTATTTCTGTTGCTATTTTGTATATCATTTCTATGTATTGTGAAGATTATGCTGGATATTTTACTGTTATTCTGTCATTTCTAGCATTTCATTTCTGTTCTGCATATTTTGTATATCTGGTATCTTGCAAGTGGTATCAGAGCAGTTTCCTTGGCAGAAATTGTGGGTATTTTTTTCAGGGTAGAGACGTATTCCGACCTCTTTAAGCCACAGAGATCTGTCGTTACGTGCATAAACCCGCGGTTGTGGGATTCATACATGCAGGAAATACAAGTGGTTCTTAAGTGCACATCTGTTGGCCACCCTTGTAACCCCTGTTGGTACCCCTTCGAGTGGTAGCGCATCAGACAACACCTGTGTAAGAATCGGCCTAGATTTCTTGAAGCCGTCTTTAGATAAAACTATCCGCCGTCGGACTGCTATAGTGTCACCGAGAACAACACTCGGGAAGATACTCTCTAGTACCTGGGTAGTCGGGTAGTACGGCT
>ML809860.1:87248-131878 GCA_009831015.1 Picea engelmannii
AAGGCGGATGTAAGAAGACCTAATAGAAGCTTCCGCTTCTAGAAGGATCTTCCTCTAGATGCTTCTCTTAATAGACATATTAGTATAAATAAGAGTCGAGGGTATGAAAACCCTAGCTTGGAGATTATTGTAATAGAGTGCTGATCGACTGGAGGTTTCCCCCTCGAAGAGGCCTGTGAACATTGCTATCTGATTCAAAATGCTATTTCTGTTGCTATTTCGTATATCATTTCTATGTATTGTGAAGATTATGCTGGATATTTTACTGTTATTTTGTCATTTCTAGCATTTCATTTCTGTTCTGCATATTTTATATATCTGGTATCTTTCATGATGACTAAGTGCTTAGAGAAACAAATTCTTAATCACTTATCAATATTGATGATCGCATTTTATTTTCATGTTTGAGATGGACGGTTCTCATTCACTTCCGGACTTTGCCCTTCAACGATTCGGGTAGTTGTTGGTAGGAGAAACTGGATATCCCTGATGGATGTATTCCCTAAGTGATGTATCTTGCTAACATCACTGTTTATGTTGCACTAGCTGAGTGGTTGTGACGTGTCACCCTGATTCGTGACTTTCGTATACCTAAAGTGTCAACTATACCTTGATACTTGTCACTAGCCAATTGGGCCATTTGTCATATTTCTCTTCTGCCACATGTCTTACTTCGTTGCTTTGGTACTTCGTGGCTTTGAGAGTTTTGTAAATTTTGTACCGTCCTTCAATTATTTCCGAAGTGTCGAATTGATCTACCACCGTAGATTTTCAATTGTCCTGATCCTATGGCCTCTATTTATTCTGGAACTTGGGGGTTCGAGAGTTCTTGGTTCATATGAGTTGTTTATCATTGGAGTAGGTCAAGCATGGAGTTGACCACTTTATTTATTAATGCGCTATGAAATTTTTCACTCCAGATCAATGGTTGACGGGATTTCCTGATCTAATGGTCGATGAGAGTTCGTGACTCTCGGGCTTTAGCCTTCGAGTAAACTTACCTATTTTAGACTTCTTTTTCGCACAAGTGGTCAGTTTCGAAGTTGACCATCTTCTTTCCTTTAGTGTGATATCATGGTTCCAATATTTTCATTCAGGATCAATGGTTGATGACAATTCATGACTTCGAGGCTTCGACCTTCGGGTAAACTTACCTGTTCTAGGCTTCTTTTCACTAGAGTGGTCAGCACCGTAGTTGACCACATGATCCAATGAATTGTGTTTCTCCTGAGAACATATTATATCAATGGTATTCCTGAGTTATTTTAATCCGAGACTCTGAGATATTTTGGCTTACACTTTCCTTCCACTAACGCATTCAGATGGTTGAGAATTCATCTGAAGTCCCTCCTTGAAATAATGACTAGAAATATCATTTGAAGCTCTTGATTCAAATATAACGGTAGACATTTATTCGTTCCCAACCTCTGACTTCACCTTGATCTAACAAGCCTGGATTGTCCTGAAATAAGAATGAACGACTCTTGTGCATCATCTCTTTTAAGATTCAATTAATGCTCTTCCTTTTGAAATTTGAATTTATACTAGATTATTTTGCACCATGTTGACATCAATGACAATATTGTACCACTGTGTCCAACATTCTCCCCCTTTGGAATTGATGGAAACCTTTTCTTTGAAAATATTTTTATTTCTACTACTTATCAATTTCCTCCCCCTTTGATAGCAATGATAGAGGGGATATTTCTTCACTTCCCCCATGGCAATTCTCCCTGTGACCATGTTCCCCTTTTCTTCTGATTCAATTTTTATGGTTTTAATGAGGTCTGTGGATTACTCCCAATTTATGTCGAAGATTTTCAAAATTACTCCTCGGAAAATGTTTTGTGAATATGTCTCCAATTTGTTCTTTGGTTTTTGTTGCCTTCCTTATACACACTTGAAAACATGAGCCAATTCCTACTCACTTAGCGTGTCCTTGGAGGCACAATGCCTAGGTTCAAAGCCCACACTATCACTTTGGCTTGAACCTCTTCCGTCTAGGCTTACTCCTAGGGAAGGCAAGGGAGGTACACCCTAGTTTCTAGATAAGATTTAGAGTTTAATTTCTAGGAGTTGATTTTAATTATTTAAGGTTTTGGGGGAGTCTAACCTATGATGCAAAGGAAACAATGAAAGATGCAATATTTAGTATGTAAATCAAGCCTTTTCCTAGGTCAACTAAGACTAGTTACTAAGGTTGGGAAAGGGGTCAACTAATATGCAAGGGTGTTCAATTACAAGTAAGATTACAAAGAATATCAAGATACACTTATGGTACAACAAGGTTAGATACTTACAAATAAAGAATGTTAGATACACAATGTTACAATATAACAAGCTAACCACGTTTTCTTAAATGTGCAGGAAGTTAGATACAATCAAGATGTGAGCACCATCAACATATTAAGCCTAAGCATGCCGCAATAACACTTACTCTATTTGACTACTCCTCAATGACAACATCAACACTCAAAAATCAAAAGGACACTTAGAAGATTTGAAAGATTTAAACACAAGTGTTCCACAATAATTAAGGCACTTAGTTAATTAACCACAAAGAATTACTTGTAGATGAGATTGGAAGACTATAGTTGCAAGTGTTTAATCTTAAGATATGTCAATTTTAACCAAGATTGTTGATTTCTTAGTGAGTTAAGGGTTTTAAGATTTGAAAGATTTTAATTACCCTAACTAATGTTTGACTAAAAACCTCCTCCCCCAATTACCAAATGGCTGCTAGATGCTCAAGAATTTAGGGAATGAGGCCTACCCTAGCTTCATCAGTCAACCCTAATGAACCGAGTACTCCCGGAAAAGACATCACGTGTCGTGAGACCGTCCCCAGACTAGCACCTTCCGTTACCTTCCTTAATCCCCATTTTAGATGGCAAAAATGGTGGTTTTAGGTACCCTATTAAGTATATTAAGTTTATATATCAATTGGTTAAGTTTTTAGGTGTATTATAGAGTGTTTTAATGACTTTAAGTTGCCTTAAAAAGGTGATTTTATGTCAAAACAGAAACTTTATGCAACTTATAAAAAAAATTGTTAAGCATGAGAGTTAAGACAATAATACATGTAAAGCATGTAAATATAGAGCTGAAATAAAGCTTTAATGCATCACCATTAGTTAAGACACAACATGAAAAGCTTGTAAATAATTCTAATGAACAAGGGCAAGACCAACTTGCCAAAGAAAAAGAGAGAAACTCAAGCTTATTACCACTTATCTTATGATTGTCAAAGCATTAAGAGAGAATGTTAAGTGTGAATAATAAAGCTCAAGATTTAGATGTGTGCCTACACTATCAACATATCCAACAACACATTAACTTAAGTGATGAAAAATGGCCTTAAGTATGAGATAGCATGAAAGAGAGTGTTACCTATTATACCATCAATGCATTAAACCATTTAGTGTTGGATTAGAGCACGTAAAATGAAATAGATCTTGAGATATCCTAGAACATACAAGTAATTTGTGCCCCAAGGGCCTAGGCTAAAGATTAATGTGTGAATGAGATATAGATCTAGAATATTTTAACCATCAAAGCATTAGGAAATCAATAACAAATTATTTATCATAGCCTTATGATTTTGGGGATGTCTCTCCCAAGGTGTAGGCAATTATTAAGATGAGAAAAGATTCAAAGAGAAAGAGCAAGAAAAAACAACTATCAACAACTAAATCACTTGCTAACCCCACGTCCTAGGTTAGGGAGATGACTTGAAATGGAAAAAATTTAAAATAAACCTAACCCTAAGCTCACACGTGGGAGATAGGCCATACCAATTCTCCTTCCAAGCTATGATCCACTAAAAAATGACTAGAAATGAATGGATCTATGCACAAGAAGCTAGAAAAGTGAAGAGAAAGGTTGAGACTTGTTACCCACTTGAAGAGAAGGGTCTTGGAGTGTTGTGTGGCTGATTTTGGCCAACATAACCCCCTCAACATGATAAGAACTTGCAAAAACCAACAAGCTATACTTGTTTGAAAAGATAGACACAACAATATAGATGAAGAAAAAATTATATTTTTAGGGCAGAATTTTTTCACATAAAAATTTTATGAAAAAAATAGATTAAGATGACCAATATATGATGTTAAGCTAGCTGAAATATTATGTTAAATGGAAAGCAAGAAAATAATGAGTAAAGAAGGAGAAAAGAAGGAGTTTGAGTGAGCTTTGAGGGAGGACTCTTTCTTGAGGCAAACCCAACAAAACCCTAGAAGAAAACCTACAAAACTTGATAAGATATGATGCATACAAGAAGATAATATGGCTGAATATGCTAACAAAATGAAATACTTTCACCCTATTATCAAACCCACATATATAGATAAACAATAATACTAGTTGTTAGATCTACCCAAGTAAAACACTTTAACCAAGAACCTACTCTATGCAACCATAATGCCAAATTCAAAATATTACCTCATGTCTAAGCAAGAAACAAGAATACTCATTGCTCTTCCAATATCCTCCAAAGCTTCTCTTTATTACTCAACAATATATCTTGGAGAAATACTTGCTCCAAAACCCTCAAGAGAAAAAGAATGGATGCAAGATGGACAAGAAGGAGAGAGGGATGTGGTGAAAATCAAGTAGCATAACAATAGCTCAAGATATGGTGAGGAAGAAGTGAGGAGAGGGATCTATTTATACTTGGAGAGGCAAACCTACCTCTCTTGGATCAATGCCAAGTGTCCACCACCAAGCACAAGATGATATCCCAAGGATGGGGGCACAACTCTAGGTTTTTGGCTAGGGTTTGTGAGTGGGAGGTGCATTGTATGGTGTTGGGATCAAGAAAAGGGTGATGTGGAGGTCTAGGAAGGGCACATTACTAGGTGGAGGGGAACCTATCTCAATAAAAATGATTTTCTAGGGTTTTTCCATAAAGGGGGGCACAAGGGTTTGAGAGGGTGAAGTGAATGAGGGGTTATAAAAGGTTGGAAAAGGTTGGGTTGGGTAGGTTTAGGTTAGGAAACATCTATCTTGTCTTTTTCCATCTTTACATCACCCTTGTAACTCAAAAATATAAAAATACATTTTTGCTATGTCATGACCTAGCAATTAAAATTGTTGTTTTTGACTGACTGAGACTCATGGTGGACAAACACATAGAAAACGTTGTCCGATTGAGTTGAAACTTGGTCCAAGGGTGTAGGGGGTCTCATTCCATTTATTTTGAGCACAAATACCCCTATCAAAAATCCATGGACCTAGTTTTTACAATTTTTGCTCAAAAATAATTAATTAATTAAATAATTAAACCTCCAAACTTGGGGAAATTTAATTAAAAAATAATTAATTAAAAACAATTAATCTAGACTCGACGGAATTCCACAAAACATTATAAGATGTCATACATGTTAATTTACATCATTCCTAAACAATAGTTACCATAGGATAATCCCATTAGAACACCTTTCACCACTTTGGAGGAATTATTGCAGGTGTGAGTAAAAAACTCAGGGGAAATCAATAAGGCTGAAAAGCCCAATTGATAACCCGAGGATAAAAACCCTCGGTGAAAGGAAATTTCCCAATGAACCCATCCCAAGGTAACTTACCTAACTATGACCAATGCATACCTATTACATTATTAACCCACACAGGGGTGCGGAAATTCCATTTACAAAAAGAAGTGTTGGGGCCAAAAATGCCTTGTAGAACCCAATAATCTTCGAAAAATGAGCATCTTATGATACATATCTTCATGGAACATGGAGTTGACCCCCTAGTTGGATATAATCTCAACAAATGGCTCCACATGGGGAAATGTGTTCGATCTTCTCAAATGGGATGGAGAGCATACGAGAATCCAACACCTACAAAACAGAGTGCTCACCAATATCCAACATAAGCATACATATATATAATGAAATAAATAAATTATATAAACAACATCTACATAATGAAATAACTAAAGTACAACATAGATAATTTTACAAAATGAAATCTATGATACAAAAATAATTCTAAGTACATATTGACATAATGAATGAAATAATACAAAATTGAAATACAAGGAGAAAGGTTAGAGATATGTTACAGAGGGTGTCCCTTTGGACACCAAGTTGCTCATCATTTGAAGAAAATCTTGAGCTGCTTCCCATTCCTTGGAATTTTTATGGGTTCACCATCCAAATGAATGAGATGAAAAGAGTTAGGACTTGTTGTTTCTCTAATCAAATATGGACCCAACCACAAGCTGTCAAATTTGCCATGTTTTCCAGGTTTCTCTCTGTCTTTATCCCATAACAAAACTGTAACCCCAATCATGAAATCCATCTGTTTGGTTGACCTTTTGAAATCCTTCTTTACCTTACTCTGATTTCTATAATTCCGATCCTAAGCCTTTTGTCTGATTTCTTCCAATTCAATGACCTGATTGAGCATGTTCTGAACTACATCTTGCTCTGTGGAAATATCCTCAACTAACCCATTAGTAGGAAGTCTAAGGTGCATTGGAAACCTAGCCTCCAAGCCATAAACTAACTCAAAATGACTCTTTCCAGTTTCTTCTTTCTTTGTTATTCTGTCAGCCCATAATGCATGTTTGATTTTACTATCCCAAGATCTTTTGTTTTCACCGACTATCTTCTTAACTATGGTCATTAAGTTTGTATTACTTGATTATGCTTGACCATTTTCCTGGGGATAGTAATCCGATGCATGTGATAAGATAATACCATACTTGAAACAAAAACATGACATCTCAGTTGAACAAAAGGCCTTGGCATTATATATCACTATCTTTGATGGGACGCCAAATCTAGTTATGATTTTGTCTTCTAGGAAATCCATCACAACCTTTTTAGTTGTTGACTTTGTAGGAATGGCCTCAACCCACTTTGTAATGTAATTTGTTGTTGTGATAACCCATGAGTAACCATTACTTGAATTATCATTAACTTCCCGATGAAGTCCAAACCCCACTGCTAAAAAGGTGCTTCAGCCACCACTGGTCGTAAAGGGAGTGCTTCTAACTTCTACTCTCCTGTGAAAAGTTAACATGGCTCACATTTCTAAACAAACTGGTGTACATCTGAAAATATCGTGGGCCAATAATATCCTACCCTTAGGCTCTTGTGAGTAGTAGTTTTAGCAGCAAAATGTCCGCCACAAAATCCTCCATGGAATTCATCCATTAGTTTCTTTGACTCAACGTCATCCACACATCTAAGGATAACCCCATCAAGATTATTCCATCATAATCCATCTCTAGTAAGGACATACTTAGAAGATTTTAACCTTAAATCCCTTTTCTTGTGTCCGACTAGATGGCTTGGACAAGTTAGATTCTTAAGATAGAAGATAATGTCTATATACCATTCTACTTGTTCAAGCTTTAATAAATTAGGATGAAACTCATCATTATTAATTTGGCAAATCATACCCAAGGCCTTCTCATTACTTTCTGTCAACATTTTAGCCAAGCCTTGACCCTTAATCAATTTTGTAGGTTTGATTTCCAAATCATACTCTTGGATTATAACAATCCATCTACCCCTTGAGCCTAATCCTTCCACTTGAGATAGAACATCCTTAACCGCAGAATTAGGAACATAACCAATCACCTTGGAATATCCAATGAAGACTCTAAAATGTTTGAGTGATTTTACTAAGGCATAAGCCTGTTTCTCAAACATGGGATACTTTAGTTCTGAATTTTGCAAGGCCCTACTCATATATGCAATGGGTTGTTCATGGACTTGGTCAATTTTCTGAAGCAACACACCAACAATAGTGTCCTCAGAAGCAAAAGAGAAAATTTGAAAGTCCTTGTTGTAGTCTGGGTTGATAATGACGGGAGCTTCACATATGGCAGTCTTAATACTTTCAAAAGCTCACCTACTTTCTTCATTCCTGTTAGTCTCTAATTTTGTCTTAGTTTAAGTAATAAAACCTTGTCCTAAAACCTCCTTACCCATCCCTCATTTTCTATTTTTAGCTGTTTTCATTTTGGATATTTCATGGTTTGCATTAATTTTTTTTATGATTTATTTGAGTTTTGATTATGAAAAACATTGTTTAAACTAGAAGTGTCTCATTTATGTCGTTGGAATTTTCAAATTTCAAAGTTGTCAAACATGCTATGGGAATAAGACTATTCCCATAGCACCAAATAATCATGCCATAATGTGTGCCTGCTATCCCAATTCAGTTATGATAACAAGATCATGAGCTAAGAGTTCGTGTGTTCCCACAAGAATTTTGGTAATCATTTCTAAATCCAACAAGTTCAAAACATAATCGCTATACACGCGTGTAGGGTTCATTTCAAAATCCCCTGTTATTTAATGATTATTATGTGATCGGTTCGAGTTGTTTTAAGTTCAGCCTTGCAGGGAGAAATACAGGTATCCATTCAAAGCAACAGGCATATATCAACAATTGCAAGAAGGGAATTTGGAACCCGAGGGCGTTAGTTGCATATTTGAGTTTAAATGGTGTCAAAGCGGAGCGGACAAGTTGCCAGAATCGAACCAGAAGGTGCCGAACTCCTTGAAGCCTACCCTCAGATGGCTCAAAGATTCACAGACGCCGGGTGGTTTGAGTTCCTCACTACATTTCAAGGATATGATGAACATGTTTCCATGGAATTTGCTTTGAACTTCGATGGTCATGAGGTCGAAATCAACAAGATGTTGATGTTGGTGACAAAGCAGACTATAGCCAAGGCTTGCAATCTTGTGGTTGGAGGAGAAATATGGCGAAATAAGGAACACATGGTCACTGAGTTTGTGAATCAATTCCTCCTTCCAGATAAGTAGAATCCAGATTGGAGAAGGGGAATTCCTCACAGCTGGGTTCGACCCGAATGGCACACTACCCTGGTGGTGATTCACAGATACATCACCTACGAAGGGAGGTTTTCTTTGATCTACATCTGCCATATCAGAATACTGATGCATCTAAACGATGACTACCTTTAAACCTTCCTTATTTATTGCTTAAAAGTTTGACAAAAATGTCCAAGAAGGTACAGTTGATTTCCACTAATGCCAAGGGAAGTTTGTTCCATAAAGTCTTGATTAAAACCCTAGTCATGTCTGCCTTGAATGAACTACAAAATCCCTAGAATTGGCTCACAGAATCCTTAAAACCTATTACTCAATCCAATAAGTCAAAAAAGGGCAGAGGGAGAAAAATTGTTAAACAGAGTCGAGATATTGTTGATGAAAACCCTGTAAAACACGAATCTTCTGATATCAAGGTAACTAAAAAGAGAAGAAGTAAGAGACCTAGATGGGAGCCCAAACATGAAGTGCTTCCTGAGGAATATGTTAAAGAAGAGACAAAGTCATATAATGATCTCATTGCTCAAACTACAGTCAAGTCTGAAATGCCATCCACTAGCAAAAGGAACGTTGCAGTCAAAGGAAAAAGGAAAAAAGGTGCGTGTGTATCACAAAAACCTCAAAGAAATTCAACCAGGGATACTAATAACTATAGGCTAAACTCAAAAGCGATGTTCAATCCTTCCATTAAAGAAGAAAACACCATAATCATAGATGATGATTCTGAGGATGTTGAAACAAGCACCAGGAAAAGAGAAAAAAAGACTCCTTTTCCCAAGAAATCTGTCAGCAAAGGAAAGGGAAAACTTACACCACCTACAGGCCCTGTAACGAGAGCTTCAACTAGATTAGCTAAGGCTAAAGAGATGGATAAAGGAATCAATGAATTCCCTGAAGAAAAACAGGATTACCTGGAAGATTTAGATTACTTACCAGATGTACCTGGAGCTATGGATTCATCAAGTTCTGAAGAAGAACATAGCTCAGAATTGATTTCAAAATATCAGGTTAAAGCCAAAGAACCCAGTGTCACTTTAAATCTGAATGAAACTGCACCCTCTGAAGATTGTTCAGGATTCAGGGTCGAGATAAGAACTGATAAGGAAAAGATTAAAGAATTTCGGAAAATCATAAAACAATTGAAGAAGGAAAAGATGTAGATAGAACAGTGGAATGCTCGCCAACAGAAAAGAATTCAAAGTCTTAAAAAGAGGAAGAAGGAACAAAGGGCGTTGCTTAAGGAACTCAGGGAAATCAATTTCAGACTTTACTGGCACAATGTTGTGTTAACCACAAAGCTCAAGCAGAAAAATGCCAAAGCCTCTGCTGTGATTTTATCTTAAAGGTAACATGAAGATTGGTTACAATTTTGTTTAAAGGTGCTCCAAGAGATATGGCAAATAATACTCGTTTTGATCAAGGAAATGCTAAGATTTCGATCTGCTTTACAGAGTCAAACAAAATCTCTATTTTGTAGAGCATTGCTGGCAATGTTTGTTATATCAAGCTATTGAGCTGTGGACTATTTTGGAAATAGTAGCTCATTTTTTAGTGACATAATTTAGGATCTGGATACTCTTTGATTCTAGTCATTTAAAGCTATCCTAGATAATAGGATCTGGTAGTTTCATAGCTGTTTTAAATAGACAGAAGACATACCTTATGGGGGTCGAAAATTTGGATATCTATAGAGACGTTTTGTGGAGACTATGGTAAAGGAATGTATGTTCAATTGACACTTAATAGCAAAGGCATATGGATGGTTAGACCTTCTCTTTTCTACTCTGTTATTTCATTTTTCATGCTTGAATTTATTATTCAAATTGCAATTCTTTTGGTTCTTGAATGTTAATTTATACAGTGAAGATTTTGCTGTAGAGATAATTTTCAAGTAATGATTTCAAGCTGAATCCCCTGTTTCTTTATAATATATTGAAACTAAACTTTGTGAAATTGACAAATTGAAGATTTCACTTTCTTTTTCTTGAATCGGTTTACTCCATCTATGTATCTACCTATTATTCAGCCAATGGGATATGCAATGTTTTAATCTTGATTTTCATACCATGTTGTAAGCTTGACCCAGTTTTCAACCATTATACCAAAACCAAATCATAAAACCCTCAAAAATACTTTGCAATAAATCAATGATGCCTTAGCTTGCCCTTACTAGTCGAGTGCAACTTTAGGGACTAACATTTTTGGCACCGTTGCCGGTGAGCGAAGAAACGAAGATAACTTCCATGGGGAAACGACAAGTTTAGATTCAGATCTTGACGGTGAACAAGATTTTGGACATTTTCTAAAGACTATGATTATTCACTTGGTGACTCCTCTATAGTAATTCTGGCTCCTAAGAAAGAAGGGAAAGGACCTAAAATTCCAAAAAATACTCCACCATCAAATAAGAGACTAGTAATAAGGAAAAATCTAGATCCCGAGCCTGTAGCAGCAGTGCCAGACCCTGAAAAAATACTAAGAAAGACTAAAGTTCTTCCTGGCCAGTCTTCACATTCAAAAGGGAAATTATCTTCAAAAAGTTCTCAGGCAGAATCTTCTGAGATCATTAAAACCCAAGCAAATGAAGATTTGAAACCCGAAAGTGAAATTAAGCGTGTTGTTAAGTCTGATACAGTTTCATTCCCAACAAATGTTTCAGAATTAAGTTCAGAACAAAGGAAGTTTCTTATTGAACTTATTAAACAGGAATATTGTAACACCCTGTTTCCCCCAAATTTGTAATTAATCCTAATATAGGAATCCCCATGCTAAAGCATGATGAAACTATGAATGAATGATGTGAGTGGACCTTATGAAGAAGGTCGATGAATGTAAATAACATTATGAAATTATATTGCAGGACTGTTGAGAGGGTATGTGCGGAAAAGAGACCATGATGGTGGTGGAGGGAACCTTGAAAAAGGGGCGTTAACTTCCACCAAGAATAAAATACCGTATTTGGACTCCACTGGCCTGGAGAACCAAAAGCGGCTCGCTAGCCCTGAAATAAATGCCTTGCAGGCTGGTAGGTTGACGACTTGATGAGGGATGGGGAGGTGAACCGCCTATCTGTAGAGCCATCATGAATGACCAGCGCAAGGGTAATCGTGCCACACGCAACCTCGCGAGAGGATAAGGCGTATGGATGAAATGATTGAAAGGGGGGCAGACGCGAGGGGAACTCTGGAAGTTCTATGCAGAGTGAGTGACCACAGAGAGGAGGGGATTGCAACCTTCTCTCTTGGGCACTGGCAGACAGAGAGACGCAAGTCTCAGGATATCGTGGTCTCAGCTCGGGGGTGGCTAGTGGTAAATCCATTAGGAGTCACTACGCCTATGGTTGGGTGGAAACGAGCACCCCTCTCAGCAGTTGCTCCCATTGCTGAAGTTATTTCTGATAAGTATTTTTCTTATATTGCATCTTGAAATTTATATACTATCACATATGTTCATAGACTTGTGGAATTGTAAATATTTCCTGTGTAAGAATGTTTGTGCAGAAATTGATAATGAGGAGTAGATATTGGCTCATAGAATTGTGAAATTATAAATGACTTCAGCATAAGAATGTCCATGTAGAGCTTGATATGAATGAATTGATATATGCTTGACACCGAGGAAACCGTGCTTGACTTACGTTGATAAATGAATCTAATCATGCCCAGCCTCTCTCGGAAAGCTGTCTCCCTTTATCCGCTTCTGGAAATGCCCCGGTAAGTATCTCTTCACAGAGATTCCCTCCTTGGAAAGGTTCACCAAAAACCCAGAATAAGGACTCGAACACACAGGCCTTGTTAACCCTGTACAAGGAGGAACGATCCTATTAAGGTTCCAAGATAGTAGTGTTGTGAGATGAAATAAGTCGACGGATGCGATCTCGTCAGAGGACCCATAGTCATTCACGACCATTAGATTGACGGAAGTAACGAAGGCGTTACATACCTTGACCCTTTGTCCTCTATCATCGTGAGCAATGAGAAATTGGGTTCGTAAAATCCAAGACCCAAAAGAACGAATCTAGACCGTTAGATCTCGGTCCAATTACCTGTCAGCCGTTGGATCTGGAGAAGCTGCGCAGGGGTTAAGTGTAGGGGTAGGCATGCGAGGAAATGATCTGAACCGTCGGATCTTAGATCATAGTCCCAACAACCGTCAGATCTCGAGAAGATGCACTGGAGTTAAACTCTAGTGTGCAGAGGAAAAGTCCTAGCCGTTGATCTCAGAAGGACATGTGTCAACGTCCCGGTGAAGTCATCGGGACAACAGGGTCATCGGGGTTTTGTTGAGTCTAAGAATCGAGGCCTTGTGGTTCTCGAAATCCCGAGAACAGATCCTAACCGTTGATCTCAGCAGGACATGTGTCAGCGTTCTGGGGAGTCGTTGGGATTTCACCCATCGGAGAATTTAGGAGTGTAGAACCGTTGCAATAGGAAGTCGCGATTTGTGAATTCCTGATAGGATATGAGCCATCCAAACAGTAGGGACACGTGGCAGAGGATCCCAGAAAGTTGGAGTTTGGCATATCGGGGATTTCGAATACATAGAACTCTTGCCACTCGGAATCGCGATCCGCGATTTACCGATAAGATCCGAGCCGTCCGTTCACACGGGACAGGTATCAGAGATCGGACGAAAGTCGCAGATTGGGAAATCGAAGTTTCCAAGGACATGGAACGCTTGCAACAAGAAATCGTGATCCGTGATTTCTCGACGGGATCAACACCGTCCATCAGCGAGGACGCGTGGCGAGAGATCCCAGAGAGTCGAAGTTCGGCATATCGAGAATCGGCGTATCAGGGATTTAAAGGACATGAAACCCTTACATTACAAAACCGTGATATGTGAATTCCCGACACCATCATAAGCCGTTGATCCAAGGGACGCGTGTCGAGCATTCAGAGAGAGTCGGGAATCGGGATACTGCGGGTCCTGTGGACGTGGGTCTTATGACATGGGAAACCCCGTAGCCCCGATGGGAATAAGGTAGTGGTCATGGAGTTGGTCGTGTGGACCCGGGGGCTAAGTCCGTGGGGCTAGCGTGACCAAAAAGGCGCGTCGCGAATCGGGAAATTGCGAGTCCCGGGGACATGTGTTTTGTGTCAGCACAAATGCCGAAATCCCGATGGGAGGTTATATGGTGGTGGTCTTATGGTAAGAAGTCACATGGACTATTGTATAGCATAGAGGGCTAATGCGTTAGGGGCATATCGGGGATCGGAGAATTGCGAGTTCTGAGGACTCGTGAATTACGACAACAGAACTCCCAAAACTCCGATAAGAGTAGCCCCGTACAAAAGGTAAGACCACAGTCGTAAAGGCAGTAAACCACAGGCTTGGCCTGGGGACTTAATGCATAAGGAGCGCATCGGGATTCGGAGGATCGCGAGTCGTGGGGGTGATTGAGTTTTGACATTAGAAACCCTGAATCCCGATATTGAACCAGGGATTGGCACTTCGCTAATGCAGGCATCTGGAGATGTTCCTTGTTAAAGGGGAGATTAAACTCAAATTTTTTAAACTATGATAGTGGGTGTGTTACAAATATCCATACTTGTTGTCTGAAACTGGAGATTTGAGAGTTCCCAGCACAAGTACTAAGAGTGAAACAAAGACTTCTGGATCATCTTGTGAATCTTTCTCACTTGAAGATTTCATAACACATTATTATTATTTTGATAATCCTCTGTTTCTCAGTCCATCAGCTGATCAAAATCCAGAAGAGAAGTCTACATCTATTAAAAGACAAGGTTCAGGGACAATACATACAAGTTGTAAAACACAAGGGATTGTTTCACCCACAACATCACCAATCTTGCTTATTCCCCAAACTCTAAACACAGCTAATATGGCCGCAGACAGAATGGACCAAATAATTGTAGCTAGGTATGCTCCTCTAGTACTTCCTCAAGTCATGTATGCTTTTCCACCAAATGATTATATGAGATACTTGCCTAGATTTAATGGAGAAGGATCAATTACTGTTGAAGAACATTTGAGTTCATTTTATAGTTTTGCAGACAATTTTAATGTAGAACATGCTGATGTATGGATGAGATTATTCATACAAAGTTTAGATGGGGAAGTGAGAAAGTGATTCAGAAGTTTGCCTGCTAACTCAATAGCTGATATTATAGCTTTAGATGAGGCCTTTCTAAATCGATAGGAAGATAAAAACAATTTTCAGTATTACCTTACTGAATTTGGTGCTTTAAGGAGGAAACAAGGAGAATCAATTCTTGATTTTACCAAAAGGTTCAACCTGATGTATGGTAAAATTCCAGAGGAGATAAAACCTTCAAAGGCATCAACCAAAATCACATTTGCCAATGCATTCGATGCTAAATTTTCCTTATTGCTTAGGGAAAGAAGAGCCACTACCCTTAGCCTAATGCAAGATGCAACTATTGAGGTGGAATCGAACATATTAGAAATAGGCAAATTGAAATCTAGAAGTGACAGAGATAGAAAAAAGAAAAAAGAAGAACTACCTTCATCTTCTAATTCAACATTCGATATTAAAATGGATGAAATGACAAAGATGTTGAAAAATTTGACTTCTGAGATGGCAAGGTTGAAGATGGAACAAAAACAACCCAATAGACCTACACAGGAGGGAGGTTATAGAAATCCAAATCAATTCAGGAGACCAAATAATATAGCCCAAATTTTACCAAGAGAAAGAAAAAATCAAGATGACCAAAAGGTATTACCTCCTTTTCAGAATAACGCAGTAGATGAGGAGGAAGATAATGATGGTACAGAAGAAGACTCTGTAGTTCACTTGACTGATTCTGAATCAGTCCCTTTACATGTAACACAACAAGAATATGAAGATACTTTGATTGCAAATCAGTTTGAGGAAGGAGATGGAGAGGAGATTGTCCATCATGAATCTACAGGGAAAAGATACAATCTCAGATTTGGTTCTCAAGCACCTAAAGTAGATATACCTATTTCTACAAAGAAATCTAGTACTTCAGGTAAGACAAGGGCAATCAAAGGTGTTCCTAATGTTCAATCAAATCATTCATTGAGGCAACCTGTCAAAGATAGCACTGTTGATATGAGGGAACCAGATAAAAATGTCTCTGCTTTCAATCTCGAACATGAAATCAACAAAATTAAGATCCTAGTACCATTATTAGAACTTCTGAAAATAGAACCATTCAGAAAAACTGTCCTTAAGGCTCTATAAGCTCCAACTCATGTCACTTTCTCAGATACAGTCAACCTTGAAGATGAAAACCCTGCTATTACTATTGGACCTCACATTGAAGACAAAATTGATACCTCTCCACCTTTTTACATTTCACTAAATATCCATGACAAGATATTTCACAATTGCTTAATGGATTCTGGTGCTTTGCATAATGTCATGCCTAAGGTGGTAATGGAAGAATTAGGGTTAGACATTACTAGACCATATCATGATCTATATTCTTTTGATTCCAAGAAAGTCAAATGTCTTGGGCTTATGAAAGATGTGGTCATAACTCTTTCCCAATTACCTATCAAGAGTGTGGTGTTAGATGTTATCATGGCTGACATACCACCAAAATTTGGGATGCTTCTTTCAAGATTTTGGGCTAAAAAGGTAGGTGGCACTCTACAGATGGACCTAAGATATGCAACCATACCTGTTTTTGGTGGCGAACAATGGAGGTTATACAGAGAAGTCAGACTGGCTTATTTGGTAAGTGATCATGATAATCCCACTAATCACCCTATATATGTTGTAGAAGATGATCTGGGCTCTTCTATTTTTCATATGGATGAGGAAATGGCAGAGGTATCAGTCAGAAAGTCAATAACTACAGTAAAAGATAGTGAAGATCATTTTGTTTGGAAAATGTATTTTGATGGGGCTAGTTCTAAAGAAGGTTCTGGAGCTGGTATTATCTTCATTTCCCCTACCAAGGACGTTATTCCAATGTCATATAAACTTGAATTTGACACCACTAATAATATCAGTGAGTATGAAGCTTTGTTATTAGGATTGAAAGCTGCAAGAGACATGGGAATAAATGAGTTGTCTATTTTTGGAGATTTTGAACTTATTGTTCACCAGGTTAGAAACATATATCAAACCAAACAGAAAAGATTAAAACAATACAGAAATGAGGTGTGGGATTATATAGATAACTTCTTCTTGGCATTCAATATTACTTTTGTTCACAGGGATTTAAATCAGCAGGCTGATTCTTTGGCATTTGCAGCAAGCAATTTTAAAACTCTGATGTTTCCTAATCTGAAGTTTCAAATTGAAGTCAGACACAGACCTTCAATCTCAGATAATATAAAACATTGGCAGGTTTTTAAAGATGATGAGGAAATTCAGAGATTTATGAAAACCATTGAGGAGTTTTCTAACATTTTAATTGATCAAGATGATGAAGATGTAGAAGTAGAAATACACACTGCAGAAATTCTTCAAGATACTATTGTTGGTCACAAGATCATCGAATTGAAGACAAACCATCTGCCTAAGGGTTTGGTTCCATTAGAAAGATTGTTTGATCACAATGATGTCTCCAAGAAAGATGTTATCCAAACAGAAGAAACATACGTGGAAGACTGTGACATTAGTTCAGATGCAAACCCCAGGTTGGTAAAAGTATCCAGGAAACTATCAAAAAAGAAGAAGGAAGCATATATTGAATTAATGAAACAATATTTAGATATATTCGCCTGGTCTTATGAAGATTTGAAAGTGTTTGATACAAAAATTATTCAGCATAAAATCCCTCTAAAACATGGATCAAAACCTGTAAACCAGAAATTCAGGCAATTCAATCCTTTACTGTTACCAATAATAGAAAAGGAATTGAAGAGGCTGTTAGAAGCAAAAATCATAGTGCCACTAAGATACTCAAAATGGGTAGTAAACCTTGTGCCCGTCAGGAAAAAGAACGGAGAGATAAGGCTCTATGTAGACTTCCAGAACCTGAACAGGTGTTCGCCGAAAGATAATTATCCATTACCAAAAATGGATTATATCTTACAAAAGGTTGTTGGTGCAAAAATAATTTCTATGCTAGATGGATATTCAGGGTACAATCAAATATCAGTAATGGAAGAAGACAAAAAGAAAACAGCTTTTACCACTCCATGGGGCACCTTTATGTACAAAAAGATGTCGTTTGGGTTGATGACCGCCGTGGCTACATTTCAAAGAGCTATGGATATAGCTTTCATTGGCGAGAAAGACAGGTTTGTAGTAATTTACCTTGATGACATCACTATATTTTCAGCATCAGATGAAGATCATTTACAACATTTGAAGAAGACCTTTGAGAAATGCAGGAAGTACGACATATCACTTAATCCCAAAAAATCACATTTTTCCATGGAGGAAGGTAAGCTTCTTGGACATATTGTTTCACCTGAAGGAATTAAAATAGATCCAGAAAGAGTAAAGGCTATTCAGCTAATCGACATTCCGAGAAATAAAAAGTCCATTCAGTCCTTCATTGGTAAGATTAATTTTTTAAGGAGGTTTATACCTAACTTTGCAGAGATTGTCAAATACATCACTGATATGCTGAAAAAGGATGCAGAAATTAAGTGGATACCAGAGGCAAGAGAATCCTTTGAAAATATCAAACAGGCTATTGTTCAGACACTTGTTCTAATTAGACCAGATTTTTCAAAGGAGTTCATAATTTTTTCATTTGCATCATAAAATACCATAGTCGTTGTTCTTCTGCAAAGAAATGAACAAGGTCATGAGCAACCTATCTCATTCTTTAGCAAAATTCTCAGGGATTCTGAATTGATATATGATCTAATAGAAAAATAGGCTTATGCCTTAGTGAAGGCTTTAAAATCTTTCAGAGTGTATATTCTTCAATCAAAAATTACTGCTTATGTCCCAAGTAGTGCAGTCAAAGAAATATTGGTTCATCCCGATTGTGAAGGTAAGAGGGGGAAATGGATAACCAAAATCTTGGACTACGATCTCACCATAAAACCTACCCAGTTGATCAAGGGACAAGGTCTCACCAAATTAATGAAGAAATCCAATTACAAAGCAATTGGATTATACCATCTTTCAGATATGACATAGGACTCTTCTATTCATATTGGAGAAAATGATTTACAAATAAACAACAAGTATGTTTCTTCGGAATGGTATAAGGACATTGTATTTTTCTTGCTGAATTTTCAATCTCCCCCAGAATTGGATAAATCAAAATACAAATCATTAAAGTTGAGAGCTGTAAAATATTGTATTATTGATAAGACCCTGTTTTGGAAAGATCCCAATGGTTTTCTATTAAGATGTGTGGACGAAAAGAAGGCTAAACAAATCTTTCAAGATCTGCATCATGGTGTTTGCGGAGGGCATCATCATTGGAAGTCAACTTCCTTCAAAATTCTGAGAGTAGGCTATTACTAGCCAGTTCTATTCTTAGAAATTTTTGCTCAAGTTAGGGCATGTGAACCCTGTCAGAAATTTACCGAAAAACAGAAAATTGTATCCATGCCTCTGAAACCAATCATTGCCCATGGATCGTTCCAACAGTGGGGATTAGATTTCATTAGAGAAATTAATCCCACTTCATCAGGGCAGCATAGATGGATTCTTACAACCACTGATTACTTTAGAAAGTGGATAGAAGCAATTCTGACTTGAAATACTATAGACAAGGAATTTCTAGAGGGATATATTTTTTCCAGGTATGGCTGTCCTAAAAAGTTGGTCACTGATAATGCATAGGATTTTAAGTCGAATTCCATGCTTGAATTATACAATAAATACAATATCAAATTGGTTCATTCTACTCCTACTCCCTACTACCCCCAGGGGAACAGATTGGTTGAATCTTCCAATAAGACACTGGTAAGGATTATCAAAAAGTTGCTGGCAGAAAATAAAAAAGCATGGGATTCTAAGTTGAAATTTTCTTTATGGGTTGATTTCATCAGCAACAAGAAATCTATTGGGAAATATCCCTTCCAGATGGTATATGGAACAGAAGCTATCCTTCCAACTCAATTGGGCTTGCCAGTTTTGAAGTTTTTGCAAGAAGAACAAGAAGAACCCAATGATATACAAAGAAGGATTTTTCAGCTCATTGAAGTTTAGCAGGCCAGAGAATAGGTTAACCAGAAAGATACCACTCATCAGAACAAAATCAAGGCTACATTTGATAAAGGAACCAAGAAATATGCTTTCAATGAAGGAGATTTGGTATTGAGATGGGATGCCAGGAGAGAAGATAAAGAAAAACACGGAAAGTTTGATAGTCTGTGGTATGGTCCTTTCAGGATAACCAAGGTAATGAACAATAACACTTTCCTCCTTCATAATTTAGATAACACTGAAATTTTTGGGGGCCCAGTGAATGGGAGGTTCTTGAAGCATTATTTCATCTAAAGGTATGATAGGTTAGAGTTAGTATAACAGGTTTTCTTTCAATAAAGACTCCATATACCCAATGGACTATTTTTTACAGTTATGCAGGGAATAAAAGATAGACAGTCACAGGGAAATAAATGAATCATAAATAAAGGAAAGGAAATGGTATGTAGTTCTTGGAGTTTACTATCCAAACTCCATCCCCAGAAGGAGCCAATGTTAGTCTCTAATGTTTTCTTGGTTTAAGTAAGAAACCCTTGTCCTAAACCCTCCTTACCCATCCCTCATTTTCCGTTTTTAGCTGTTTTCATTTTGGATATTTCATGGTTTGCATTAAATTTGTTTATGATTTATTTGAGTTTTGATTATGAAAAACATTGTTTAAACTAGAAGTGTCTCCTTTATGCCATTGGAATTTTCAAATTTCAAAGTTGTCAAACGCGCTATGGGAATAAGCCTATTCCCGTAGCGCCAAATAAACATGCCATAACGTGCACCTGCTATCCCGATTTAGTTATGATAACAAGATCATGAGCTAAGAGTTCGTGTGTTCCCACGAGAATTTTGGTAATCATTTCTAAATCCAACAAGTTCAGAACATAATCGCTATACACGCGTGCAGGGTTCATTTCAAAATCCCCTGTTATTTAATGATTATTATGTGATTGGTTCGAGTTGTTTTAAGTTCAGCCTTGCAGGGAGAAATGAAGGTATCCATTCAATGCAGCATGCATATATCAGCAATTGCAAGAAGGGAATTTGGAACCCGAGGGTGTTAGTTGCATATTTGAGTTTAAATGGTGCCAAAGCAGAGTGGACAAGTTGCCAGAATCGAACTAGAAGGTGTCGAACTCCTTGAAGCCTGTTATCCCCGATATCTAGGGATAACTAGGAGATCATGTCTCGAGGCCCACATGGTCCTAGACATGGAGTACCGAGAGCAGGATTGACTTGAGCATGGCCCTGGAGGGCCCATCTTTCTTCTTCTCAGCCAGACTTGTCCTGACAGCAGTAGCAGCTTCCATCACCACCGGCCTGGGCCTGCATCTGAGAGGACTCTTACTCCATGAGGTAATTGGTCCGAGGTGTCATGGTATGTGTCATATTTGATTGTTATAACCTTCTTATATATGCATTAGGTTCCTTTGATTTATGATAATTGCTTGGATCTTACACTAATCCACTTGACCATTGTTGGGGTGATTGATTGGGTAGCTTAGCAAGCTGATATTCATGGGTCTTGGTTAGCCACCAAGGGGGATTTGCAGAGCCATCATTCACTCCCACCATCTTATCACTTTTACATCTTATACCCCTCTCATCCATCCCATTCCCCTAGTCTGGCCATTAGGATGACCTTTCAGGGTTACATCTTGTCTTGTGGGAAGAAGGGGCTAAAGGCCCAGGGGGTAAAAGAAGTTGGTAAAAGACAAAAGCCATAGGAAATAAAACCTAGAGATGCTTCACCCAGGGGATCCCCGAGAAGGCAATAAAAAGCTTCTCGATAAGAAACTAAGGGACCTTAAGAAAAATGATAAAATAATAAAAACAATACCTAACCAAGAGGATGGGAGGTCTCATCACGTGCTGACCCATTATGTTCATAGGTATTTAGCAGTATGACATTGCCACTATCTGGTCACCAAGCCAGGGAAGTGACCTTTGGTTGCATGGCCAAAGGAAAGGGGGTCTCGTCACGAGCTAGCCTTATCATTTCTGCGAAGATACCAATGGGTAACGTTTTCATCTCTGGCCACCAAGCCAAGACAGTGTTCTCTGGTCAGACCTTGAAGTAAAAAAGAAAGAAAAACAATAAAACAAAAATGAGGCAATAAAGGGCTTGGAAAAAATGCATCCATGACGGGTATAGCTCGCCTCCTACAAAGGAACCCACAAACGACACCTGCCCTTGGTCTTACTATGACTAGACATCCCTAAAAAACCATATCACCTCATTAAACATGGCTTGAATGATCTTTTGAGGAAACTTTCCATCTCTTGTGGGTATTAGCCCAATAGGTTATTCTGTCAGTTTCCTTATCTTTGTACAGTAGATCTGTGTAATATCTTTGAGCTCTTAGATGATGTGTTAGGGACTTCATGCATATATTTGATAACTTTAATAATGAAATATGATTTACATTGCTATGATCTCTAGGACTGATGAGCCCATGGAGGGCATAGTTTTTGATGTGCAGGACCATGCCCGGTGGACAGGTACCAGAGGACCGGTACACATGGGGATATGATCAGCTCGAACCTCCATGGGGCTGAAGATCCCATTAGATGGTTGTTGGGATGGCAGAGGAAGTACAACGTCATGATGAGCCCTTGCATGAAGAAGACAGAAAGATGCCACCCAGGGCAAGCTGGACGATTTCTAGAGCATGTGGCAGTGTGTTGGGCTTGTTTGGCATGTGTAGCAGGTTGCAGGAGCCCCAGAGGGGCCAACGTTTTTCCTTCTGGATGCTGATGATGCCCTGACGTCTCCCTTTTTAGCTCATTTTTGACATTTTTTAGCATTTAATGTGACAAAAGATGAAATATTGTTAAGTCATCCTTGTCGGCTGTTTTTAATGACCTATTTTGTTAATTAAAGGTCATTTGGATGATATATATTGAGGACGTTGAGCCTCATTTTGAGATAACACAACTTGCTCTCTTGTGAGAGTGATACTTTTAGTCTTTTGTCTTGATTTTGGATCTTGGAGTTGAGGCACTACTATTGGAGGGATTATCTTTGGCATGCATATGGTGTTTTTATCATTGGAAGGTGTTACATCTAGGGTTTGATTTGGCTCTTCATTGATTTGTAAGTATATTTTGCATGCAAAACTTCTTGATTGAATGGTTGTAGGTAGAATATCTTACTTTTATGGTTACATTGTTACTCATTGCTTAATCATTGAAACCCTAGGGAGCAAGCACACAAGTAGGTCCTTGCTTCATGTCCCCATGATAAAAGCTTGATTAGCCATTTGATTAAGAAGGACCTAGCCTAGCCATTGCTACACTAGTTCATCTTTTTCTTGAGTTAGTTTGAAACATAAATTGAAGAAAGAAGACGTCCTAGGCCTAATTAATTTTACACCTAGGGTTTGACTCTTAGGGTTTGAAAAGCCTTGTCCCCAAGCAACACTTTTCAGCCATAGATTTATGTTTTATAGCTAGCCGTTTTTGCCAAAGAGTCTTAAGGAAAGAGGGAGGAGCATGAGGCCTAGCTTTAGCTACACCAGAATGAGCCTCCTCCCCTTAGGGTTTTGATTTGGTGGCCCTGCCATTGCAGCACCATCAAACCTAACTCTCCCATCCTTAGGTTTGAATCCTTCCAAGGCTTTAGTATCTCTCTTTGACTCCATTAACCCAAGGCACTAGTCTAAATTGCAATGTTGGACCTTTGGTCATCAAAACGATCTTTCAAACACTCTTAAATTGAAACCCTAACTAACCCTAGCGATTTTTGATAACCCTAACTAGTTGATGACGTCTTGCCTCTTTTTAACCTTTGCTTAGAAATAAAGTGCATCTGAGTCATCTATTGATAGACATACAAGTGTTGAGCAATTTTATTGGCCTTAAAAGAAAAACATTCACTTTATTGTCTAGCTAACCTAACATTAACCCTAAAGTGACGTCACACCTAATTTGAACTCTTGTTTGGCTTAAAACGTTGTGGCATTGTCACCCATTGATAGACTTTGAGGTATTGGTTATTTTCATTGGCCTAATTAGCAAAACGTCCATCTCCTAGTCTACCAAAAATAACATAGATTAGGGCTGACGTCACCCTTAAATTATATAGTGACGCAGGAACAATATTTATGTATGAGCACATCTATTGCATTGTGATATAATAAAGAATGATTTTATACATTGAATGCAAGCATCATTTTGTATTTATTGAAGAAGTATTATAAGCCATTGTCTTTGTTTTCAATCATTGACTTCGTCAGTAATTACATTTATCATTGCTCATATATATATTGAAGATAGTCATCAGCAATTGAAGTACTGACCATTTCTTGCACATTTTAGTTTTATTTTCCTTGTCTCGCAAACAGGTGCCCTTTCAGTGGAATATCTTCTCTTTGACTATCCATTTGGCAGTAATCTGTGAAGGGAAAGCTTACCTTAACCTTTGAGCCTTAAACCCTTGATCCTTTTTCTTCAAAACCCCAAATTACTAGGGACGTCTCCCTTAGGATTAGCCACCCTGAATAGAAAGAGCTCCCCATCGAGGTGACAGTGGGTGGGGAAGCTCCTGTTACGCCAGTTTGAGTCTTGTCTCCAAGATATTAAACCTATCCTACAAACTGAGCGATAACAAAGCCTACCCTCAGATGGCTCAAATATTCAGAGATGCCAGGTGGTTTGAGTTCCTCACTACATTTCAAGGATATGATGAACATGTTTTCATGGAATTTGCTTTGAACTTCGATGGTCATGAGGTCGAAATCGGCAAGATGTTGATGCTAGTGACAGAGAAGACTATAGCCAAGGCTTGCAGGCTCGTGGTTGGAGGGGAAAGATGGTGGAAGAAGGAAGATGTGGTCACTGAGTTTGTGAATCAATTCCTCCTTCCAGATAAGAAGAATCTAGATTGGAGAAGGGGAATTCCTCGCAGTTGGGTTCGACCCGAATGGTACACTGCCCTGGTGGTGATTCACAGATACATCACCTGCGAAGGGAGGTTTTCTTTGATCTACATATACCATATCAGAATACTGATGCATCTAAATGGTGACTACCCTTTAAACCTTCCTTATTTATTGCTTAAAAGTTTGACAAAAATGTCCAAGAAGGTACAGTCGATTTCCACTAATGCCAAGGGCAATTTGTTCCATCAATTCTTGGTTAAAACCCTAGTCATGTCTTCCCTGAATGAACTACAAAATCCCTAGAATTGTCTCAAATAATCCTTAAAACCTATTACTCAATCCAATAAGTCGAAAAAGGGCAGAGGGAGGAAAACTGTTAAACGGAGTCGAGATATTGCTGATGAAAACCCTGTAAAAGACAAATCTTCTGATATCAAGGTAACTAAAAAGAGAAGGAGTAAGGGACCTAGATGGGATCCTGAACATGAAGTGATTCCTGAGGAAGATTTCAAAGAATATATAGAGTCAGATAATGATCTCATTGCTCAAACTACATTCAAGTCTGAAATGCCATCCACTAGCAAAAAGAATGTTGCAGTCAAAGGAAAAAGGAAAAAAGGTGCGTGTGTATCACAAAAACCTCGGAGAAATTCATCCAAGGATACTAATAATTATAGGATGAACTCAAAAGAAATGTTAAATCATACCATTAAAGAAGAAAACACCATAATCATAGATGATGATTCTGAGGATGTTGAAACAAGCACCAGGAAAAGTGAAAAAAAGACTCATTTTCCCAAGAAATCTATCAGCAAATGAAAGGGAAAACTTACACCACCTATAGGCCCTATAATGAGAGCTTCAACTAGATTAGCTAAGGCTAAAGAGATGGCTAAAGGCATCAGTGAATTCCCTGGAGAAAAACAAGATTACCTGGAAGATTCAGATTACTTACCAGATGTACCTGGAGCTATGGATTCATCAAGTTCTGAAGAATAACATAGCTCAGAATTGATTTCAAAATATTAGGTTAAAGCCAAAGAACCCAGTGTCACTTTAAATCTGAATGAAACTACACCCTCTAAAGATTTTTCAGGATTCAGGGTCGAGATAAGAACTGATAAGGAAAAGATTAAAGAATTTCAGAAACCCATAAAACAGTTGAAGAAGGAAAAGATGCAGATAGAACAGTGGAATGCTCGCCAGTAGGAAATAATTCAAAGTCTTAAAAAGAATAAGAAGGAGCAAAGGTAGTTTCTTAAGGAAATCAAGGAAATCAATTTCAGACTTTACTGGAACAATGTTGTTTTAAACACAAAGCTCAAGCAGAAAAATGCCAAAGCCGCTGCTGTTATTTTATCTTAAAGGTAACATGAAGATTGGTTACAATTTTGTTTAAAGGTGCTCCAAGAGATATGGCAAATAATACTCATTTTGATTAAGGAAATGCTAAGATTTCAATCTGCTTTATAGAGTCAAACGAAATCTCTATTTTGTAGAGTATTGTTGGCAATGTTTGTTATATCAAGTTGTTGAGTTGTGGACTATTTTGGAAATAGTAGCTCATTTTTGAGTGACATAATTTAGGATCTGGATACTCTTTGATTCTAGTCATTTAAAGTTGTCCTAGATAATAGGATCTAGTAGTTTCATAGTTGTTTTAAATAGACATAAGACATACCTTATGGGGGTCAAAAATTTTGAGATCTGTAGAGAGTTTTTGTGGAGACTATGGTAAAGGCATGTATGTTCAATTACCACTTAATAGCAAAGGCATATGGATGGTTAGACCTTCTCTTTTCTACTCTGTTATTTCATTTTTCATGCTTGAATTTATTATTCAAATTGCAATGCTTTTGGTTCTTGAATGTTAATTTATACAGTGAATATTTTGTTGTAGAGATAATTTTCAAGTAATGATTTCAAGTTGAATCCCCTGTTTCTTTATAATATATTGAAACTAAACTTTGTGAAATTTACAAATTGAAGATTTCACTTTATTTTTCTTGAATCGGTTTACTCCATCTATGTATCTACCTATTATTCAGCCAATGGGATATGCAATGTTTTAATCTTGATTTTCATACCATGTTGTAAGCTTGACCCAGTTTTCAACCATTATGCCAAAACCAAATCATTAAACCCTCAAAAATACTTTGCAATAAATCAATGATGCCCTAGCTTTCCCTTACCAGTCGAGTGCAACTTTAGGGACTAACAATTCCATTCAAATTTAACATCCTTCTTAAGTAGCTTATATATAGGTTTCATGATTTCAGCATAGTTAGGAATGAACCTATGGACAAAATTGGTTTGTCCTAAGAAGGATTGAAGAGATTTCTTTGATGTGGGAAAAGGAACCTTACCAATGGATTCAAATCTCTTTGGGTCTAACTTGACCCCATCTTTAGTAATTATGTGGCCCAATAATTTACCTTTAGTAACCCCAAAAACTGACTTAGCAGGATTTAGAGAAATGCCAAATTCTCTACATCTGTCCACAACTTGCCTAAGGTGGTTAATGTGAGTTTTCCCATCCTTATAAAATACTGTCAAATCATCTTGATATATTTCAATCAACTTCCCAATAAACCCCATAAAGGCATAATCCATAGCTCTCTGAAAAGTAGCTCCAACATTTGATAAACCAAATGGCATTCTGAGATATTCAAAGGTTCCCCATGGAGTATTAAAAGTTGTCTTATGCCTATCTTCTGCTTTAAGTCTGATCTAATTATAACCTGAAAAACCATCAAGCATGGAAATCATTCCTAATCCTATTACCCTTTGAAGTAAGGTTTCCATATTGGGAAGGGGGTAGTGGTCTTTTGTGCAAGCAATGTTTAAATTCCTGAAGTCAATGCATATCCATTTTTTTCCAGTCTTCTTCCTAGTAACAACCAAATTTGAGCACCATGTAGAATGTCTGGTTTGTGCAACGAAGTCTTCTTCTAACATTTTCTATAACTCCTGTTGGACCAAAGGAGCTAACTTGGGCTTTAACTATCTCAACTTTTGTCTAAAGGGTTTGGTTTCTTCCTTGAGAGGGATGAAATGCTTAATTACATCCTCCCTATAGACTTTGAGTTCATCATAACTGAAGGCAAAGACATCCCTATATTCCTTTAATAACTTAACAATTTCATTCCTTTCTTCCATAGGAGTAGTCTTGCCTATCTTAACCATCCTAGGCTCTTCATTAGTTCCAATGTTGACTTCAAGGTAATCACATAGTTTTTTCTTTGATTATTCTTTTTGCTTATGACCATCCTGTCTATCAAAATCCCTTTTTGAAGATATCACTCGCCTAGGGGGCATTGTTACCTCATCACCAATTTCCATGTAATTACAACAATCTTATTTCATACTGATGCCTAAGTCTGAAAATTCATGAATGTGAGTTAAGAACTTAATCACTTGTTTTTCATCATCAAAAACTCGCCAATGATCCACGTTATTAGGAACCGAGGGTCTAAAAATCGCTTCAACCAAAATATTTTCATCAATTAAACTGTCTGGAAGTTGAAGTGTGGAAGCAACGATTGCAAGCTCATTTTCCTTTGAATTCTATTATCTAGGAATACAAATCAAGTCTATAACATCTAGGTCATTCATTAAATCCCAAATTGCATTCCTATATCCTTTCAATCTTTCAGACTTACAAGAAAATTTACTTTTTAATTGTTGTATAACCAAGTCTAAATCCCCTTTGATGTTTAGACATATTATACCTCTATCTTTGAAAATTTCTAAACCAAGGATCAAATATTCATACTCAACCACATTATTGGTTGCATAAAACTCCAATCTATAAGAAAATTTCAACACTTTACCATTTGGAGCTTGAAGCACAATTCCAACGCCTTTTCCTGCTCTAGAAAAAGCACCATCAAAATTCATGTACCACACTTTGTCTACTTCATTATCTTGGAATTTATCTTCTAAGGGTACAATGGAGTTAGAAAAAATGGCATAGTCACCAAGAACCTCATTAGTAAACTTTAACTCATTCTTGGGGTTTCTTGGTTCTTCAACATGATACCTTCTATACACTTCCCTAGTTAACTTGAAAGTGTTTCCATATGGAGTAGGGATAGTAGCATAAGATAAATCCAATTGTAAACTACCACCCAAATCTGCATGTTCCTTTCTATTCAACAACATTACCCAAGCATATGGAACATCAATCACTACAATATCCATTTCAAACATGATATCCGGAAATACTGCTAAGTGTACTTGCAAACCTTTAATCAATCCATGCACTTCAATCGTTTTACTATCCATGGAACAAATGTTATGGTAAGGCCTAGATATTCTTAAGTTAAATTGTTCCATTACTTTCTTAGTCATAACATTAGAGCTTGCCCCTGAATCTAGCATGCAATTGTGTAAAACTTTGTCATTCACAAGTAAATAAAGGTAGAAAGGAAAATTCTTTTCATTTCCCCTATCCCAATTCTGTAGAATTACTGGTGCATCCTGGTAAGCCACGACTATTTGTTTCTCAATAGAACTCTTAGGAGGATATTCTATGGATTTAAGTATATTTTCCCTTTGTGAAGGGATCTTCATAATTTCTGATACCGACACTAACATGTTTTCATTACTCAACCATCCACCTAAGTCAATATTCAAATCTGTATTAATAGGCACATTAGACTTAGAAGGAGATACCTTGGGAACACTAGTTTGATCTTTATATTGACCTTTATTTACATTCCTTTGGTATGTAATGCCTCTATACTTAGCCATTTCTGCAACCTATTGAGGTTTGGGCTTGGGCCCATCCTTTTATGTTGCTTTATCAACATTATTGTTCATGCAGTTTCCACTACTTCCATCAAAACCCATGCAGTCATATATGCCACCATAGTATCTTTCACCACATATTTATTTGTTCATTTCTTTGAGTTCCATAATCACTGTAACAATCTTCAAGGAAAACTAGACATGTTGACTCCTCATGAAACTCACCACAAGGTATATAGTAAGGTATGGAGTGATGATCTACCAAGTTGGTGGATTCAAAAGGATTAGGTGGCCTTTGATCATTTTGGGGAGGTCTTCTTGGCCACTTATCATTTGTCTTGTGTTGTTGTCTATTGTTCTGGGACCTCTCCATAGTGATCAACCTATTTTTCAAAGCATTGATCTGATTGGTATGGTTTATTTCCATTTTCTTAATTAATTGGGTCAATTCCTTAATCCCATCACTTGATGATCCTTGAACCTCATCCTTCTTCTTCTTTTCATCATTAACCTTTGAAGAAGAACCTCTCATGAAACTAGAAATGTTGGACTTCCTAGCCTCAAGCATATTCTATTCAATTCTCACAGCTGTAGCTTGTGCTACTTCTAAAGTTTGAGGATCCTTATCCCTTAAGGCATACCTCATTTCACCCTCAAATGCCTCGATATAATAGATCAAAATTGCAGTATTTGAAGGCTTAATGTCATTATGAAGGCTTTTCACCAAGCTATTAAACTTAATGTTAAATTCTACCACCGTTTCATTTTATTTCTTATGTCTAGTGGTAAGAGTAGCAAGCTGAAATCTATGTTCTTTTGTATCACCCCATATCGTCCTGAATTCATTCAATATTTCATCAAGGGTGTTAAATTTTTGTGCATCAAAATCTGTAAACCATTCGGCATCATCTCCTTCCAAAGAGTACACAAACAAAGTCATTTTCTCTTCTTCTTCATCATGACCCCCACAATATCTTTCCACACACATCCGAAAATTCAGGATATGAGTTTTGGCACTTATAGCATTATTCCCCTGAAAGGTAGGCAACTTGTCAATGGAATTTTTAGGAACTGCGTGAGGGGCACCTTGGAATACTCCTCAATGGCAACATCAACAGTCAAAAATCACAAGGACACTTAGAAGATTTGAAAGCTTTAAACACAAGTGTTCCACAATAATTAAGGCACTTAGTTAATTAACCACAAAACATTACTTGTAGATGAGATTAGAAGTTTATATTTGCAAGTGTTTAATCTTAAGATATGTCAATTTTAACCAATATTGTTGATTTTTTAGTGAGTTAAGGGTTTTAAGATTTGAAAGATTTTAATTACGCTAACTAAGTGTTTGACCAAAAACCTCCTCCCCCAATTACCAAATGGTTGTTGGATGCTCAAGAAGTTAGGCAACGAGGCCTACCCTAGCTTCACAGGTCAACTCTAATGAATCGAGTACTCTTGGAAAGGATGTTGTGTGCCCTGAGACCGTCCCCGGCCTAGCACCTTTTGTTGCATTCCTCAATCCCCATTTTAGATGGAAAATATGGTGGTTTTAGGTACCCTATTAAGTCTATTAAGTTTATATATCAATTGGTTAAGTGTTTAGGTGTATTAGAGAGTGTTTTAATGACTTCAAGTTGCCTTAAAAAGGTGATTTTATGTCAAAACCGAAATTTTATGCAGCTTATAAAGATGTGTTGTTAAGCATGAGAGTTAAGCACATTAACACATGTAAAGCATGTAAAGATAGAGCTGGAATAAATATTTAATGCATCACCATTAGTTAAGCCACAACATGGAAATCTTGTAAAGAATGCTAATCAAGAGGGGAAAGAATAGCTTGTCAAACAAAAAGAGAGAAACTCAAGCTTATTACCACTTATCTTATGATTGTCAAAGCATTAAGAGAGAATGTTAAGTGTGAAGAATAAAGCTGAAGATTTAGATGTGTGCCTACACTATCAACATGTCCAACAACACATTAACTTAAGTGATGACAAAAGTATGAGATAGCATGAAAGAGAGTGATACCTATTATACCATCAATGCATTAAACCATTTAGTGTTGGACTAGAGCGTGTAAAATGAAATAGATCTTGAGATAGCTTAGAACATGCAAGTAATTTGTGCCCCAAGGGCCTAGGCTAAATATTAATGTGTGAATGAGATTTAGATATAGAATATTTTAACCATCAAAGAATTAGGAAATCAATAACACATTATTTATCCTAGCCTTACGATTTTTGGGATGTCTTTCCCAAGGTGTAGGCAATTATTAAGATGAGAAAAGCTTGAAAGAGAAAGAGCAAACAACAACAACTATCAACAACTAAATCAATTGCTAACCCCACGTCTTAGCTTAGGGAGATGACTTGAAATGGAAAAACTTTAAAATAAACCTAACCCTAAGCTCACACATGCGAGGTGGGCATTACTTTTTTAGGATTAATCCGTAAGTGCGGACACAAACTGATCTCCCTAGATCCACCTGGATCTAGAACAAAACAGGACAGAATAATACTCTTTCCCTAGATTTAGACTATTGAATGAACTAGGAGGCAAGAATCGTGAACATACATGATGATCGCTTCCTTGGGTATCTGTTGTTCCAAGCTTCGCTCCAATGCTCTTGTGCCGTCAAGACCAGGACAACTCAAACCAATTGAAGTGAAAACAACTTAATATATTCAACAGTTAATCTATGCATATGATCAAGGAGTTATGCAATAAAGTGACATTATCTTTATGGGAAAGGGACATATTACTGTATTAAATTGATAGAAAGAAAGAATTACAACCTGAGCCTTGATGTTGTAAGCCTCCTTTCGATGGCTCCTAGCTCTGACACACACGCTTTCTCATGCATGAAGAAGATCAACCACTTTTGATAACCTTGCTGGTATCTCTAACTGTTGTAGCATCAGTCCTTCATACAATCTTCCAATAAGTCTCCAATCAATCTCTTGCTAGTTTGCTTCTAACCTTTTCCATGAGCATTCCCCTCAATTTATAAGAGAGAATGGATTAGATACTTGGATAGGAATGATCCCAAGATATCAGGAAAGCCAGTACTTAGATAACCATTCAAATGCCATCTCATTCTTCTAGAAGATTCCCTTCTAGAAGGTTCGAGAATTTATCCTTTTCCCTTCTTTAGAAGATGTTCACACCCTAGAAGTTAGGTACAGTGTGAACCCCTCGCACCTTTCTTAATGCAGCCTGCGAGAATCATACATTCTCGCAGGCAAATATTTAGGTAGCCTGTGAACCTCCCTTAAAAATATGATTTTTGGAAAGAGACAAAGGTAACTTTTCTCAGGAAAGTGTTCTAGTGAAGAGCCTGATTTCTCCATCATCATTACATCATCATGACGACCAAAATTATGGATAACAGAATGCCCCCCAAAGTTTGAGATTGGAACCAGTGACAGTCGATAGACTTTGTAAGCTGAATGTGTGTGTCAAGAACCAAGAGCACATCTAATCGGAAACCTGCAAACATCCAAGCATCGACATAATATCATATATATCAATTCTGAGGTAGGCATTCCCATACTCAGACCATAGACTGATGACATCATAAAAAAAGGTCATGGCCACCAATCATACACTATGGATCCATGCCGTCACAATATAGCATAGCCACCTGAATACATTGTGGATCCATTCCATCACAATATAGCATAGCCACCTGAATACACTGTGGATCCATGCGACAAAGTTTAAATCAAGACGACATAGCCATGAAACATACATAGTGGATCTATGTGTCGCAAATTATACATACTCCATCGCAACCTGGATCACAAAGATAATATCCAGGGTCTTCAATCTCGTCGCCCAAAGTACAAATCTAACCATGTGATTACATGTGTTGAAGTCGAACATGGCAGAAACCACTTGATTATCGGTCATTGATGTAACCATTAACAAGTGCGAGGGAAATCACCATTACGTCAATGACTCCTAAGGTACCATAGTACAATCCATCAAGTGTGAATAAATGAGTTGATGTCGAACATCTGACGGAATCTTTCGATCAGGGGTCAATGATGTAAACCCACTGTCAAAAGCGAGAAACTTTCCATTGAGGCATGCAAGCTCCAAGGTACTAAATAATTTCTAAGTCTTGATTCCGGATAATGAGCTAAAGTCGACGGAACAAAACTCATCACAGGAGGGCCTTGATGTATCCCCCATCAATGAAATGAAATGAGTAATAGAGTTTGAAGGTGAAACAAAGCATTTTGCAAATTGGACTGGACACAGGGAAGGCCGACACAGAGAGAACGAATAACTACAGATGGCCGACTCAACAGAGGTTTCAGACGAATTTCTCTTGAACATATGAACAACACGACCAATGATTTGGCAGCATTGACTCAAAGACAACACATGCAAAGACCTTGTAATCAATCGAAAGAGAGACAAATGGATTTCCCAAACCAGCTTCAAATGATGAATAGGGTGTGTCATGTTCAAGAGCGACACTTACTGCCAATCAATACAAAGATGAAACATATCCCTTTCCCAAATTTTCCACCACCATTTATGGCAAGTACTTCTTTATTTTTACGCAAGCTTGAAGAGGATCACATATGCTTGTTGATATAAGCTCATCCTTCGGACGAGTCCCTCGGAGTATGTTTAACGAACCCTAAGAAGGAGTGGTTCGGTCCCATCACGGGTCTGTCAATGTTTGTTTAACGAGTCCAGAGATAGTAAACTCGAAGGTTTTTCAAGATTATAGAGTTTGGAAAAACACTTAAAAGAGAACTCTCTCAGTTCCTTTTTTGTACAGTAGTCCAATGAGACCGAAAAAGGGTTAAACTATCACTCGAAAGACGCGTACTTCAAATACTTTATCGACCGTGAAAATAGCAAGGTCGCTCGGCAATATTTTCCTGTTTAGAGAGTCTGAAAAGAGCTTAAAGAAAACTCCATGGGGGTTCCTTTTTCGTATAACGTCAGTGAGCCCGAAAAGGTGATAAAACTATACTCAATCACGTTCTTATGTTTTTCACGAGCGTAAGAACGGATAAAAAGACGCTCGAGGTTTTACGTAAAAACCATAAAAAACTATCAAAATCACACCATAACGGAGAAAACATTGTCCATAATCATCAACGTTTCACACCTGCAAGTCATAACACTCATTTTCATATTAGTCATCGGGTTTAAACAAGAGATAAACATAAAAACCCAAAATTGACATAGTAAAAAGTAATTTAAATGAGTAAATAACCAATTTTACCATATCATTTCATATTTTCACCATTGAGTTCAAAAAACCCTCATTTTACTCTCTGAATTCGGTGTTGATTTCTAGGAGCTACGAGTGATCATTTAACGAGCCGTCAACAACATCTTGGTAAGTTCTTCATTCCTGATCTTTTCATGGTTTAAAATTTCGATTTCATTGGTTAAAAGTTATGTTTTAAGTTATTTTTTGAACCATATATGCGTGGAGGCGTTCTCGCAGGTGGTCCATACGGGACCTACGAGAATGAATCATTCTCGCAAGTGGGCCTTAATCCACCTGCGATATGTTCACACTGTGCATAATATGGCACCTGCTAGGAGCACAAAACTCAATTTTTTTTGAAAAGTTTAGCCAATAGAAAATATTCATTTCATGAATAAGATCATTAATCATCTTTGTATGTTTCTTATGCAGGTAAATAGCCACAAACATGGTGCTTGAGTGGCGAGAACGAGAACATGAGGAGGATAACGCAAATGCCGAGAATCATCCTCCCACCATAGCCGCATTAAGAGATTGTGGTCTCTTAAAATACTTCTGTATCCCGGGCATGAGAGCCCAAGTTCGATTACTGGAGTATCTAGTCCATATGTGGGATCCAGACCAGCAAGTGTTCATTATAGGAGCTCACACATTAGCCATTGACATAGAGAACATATACTTCTTGACCAGATTATCCAGGCGCAGGTCTTATGTCAGTCTGACCGGTAGCAGATCTGGCGGGTTAAAAATGAGTGAATATTGCAACCAATACTGCGTACCTGAGGCCGAAAGAAAGAAAGGGAAAGTGGCAATCTGGGGAGTAACTGACTTGAATCTCCGCACTATTCTCTTCACGATTGCTTGGATGGTTGGAAGTGCCGCTCCCCATATGGCATTGCAGATCTATTTCCAGTACGCCATCAAGTGTACTGAGCCCCGAGTATTTAACTGGGCTGATGTAGTATTGCGTAGTATCAAAAAACAACTAACCAAGTGCAGGCGAGGAGAAATGAAACAATTTGGATATGAATCTTTGTTAGTGTCCTTCTTCCTAGAGAGGGTCCCTGTATTGTGACTACAGGTTGAGTGGAACTTTTCGGGTCTTAGGGATCCAAGGATGTTACGATGGTGTCGTCTCATGGCCCGGCATGTGACAGGACCAATCGTCAAATATGACGATATTTTCTTTGACTGGTTGCAGAACCAGATGCTGATGGTCGATGATTACGCGTATGCCAGGTTGGATTTCCGAGGAGATCTGGATCTAGCACTACCTGAGGATGCTCAGTGGGGAGACCTCGGTAAGAAGTACACAATTTTTCTCATTTTAAATGTTTTTGAATTTTTATCATATTTAAATGTTTTTGTTTTATATATTTATTCGAAGACTAACACAAAATATTTGTTGATAACACAGATGTTGGACCGTATAGACCTCCTAGAACTTCTCCTATCCAGCGATGAGGAGAAGCAGCAGCAGTATTACCACAGTATGCCGAAGATTACCAGGTGGTGGAACAGAACTTAGAAGTCTTAACAGAAGACATTCCAGATATGACTCTGGAAGAGGTTCCCCGACATGATCAACATCATACTGTAGGGGTATTAGCAGATATGGGTCAACTGCTCTGCAGGGTAGCTAGGGAAGTAGTGTGTTACCGTGAACGTCATCTGTGACGTCACTATGTAGAAGCTATAAGCTTCAATTTTTGATATTTTGGTCTTTGGACAAACTTTTTTGTAAAAACAAACTCTTTTGATCGTTATATATATACAGATGGCTTCTACCGGTTTACTTTACATTGTGTGAATTTTAATGTGTTTGATTTATAAGTGGTTCAAATGTCTGTCCAATACATAATTAGCTAATGCATCTGTCAATGTATTAAGACATCTGGGAATATGTTGATATTCAATGTAATCAAAATATCGTTCCAAGAGGTGAATCCGCAAATATACCCTTAACAAAGTAGGACTTTGAATAAAGTAGATGTTACTTAGCTGCAGAACTACAAGTTGCGAGTTGAGTCATACAACCAAACGACGAATTCCGAGTGAGATAGCATCTACCAATAATTCAATAACGATGTTATACTCAGTGATGTTGTTGGTTGCTCGACCAAGACATACACCTCGTAAAGATATAAGTTCATTTGTTGGGGCATAGATTGCCCATGCAACAGAAGCTAAGTTCCGAGTACTACGGCTAGCACCATCAGCGAAGCCAATATAAGGTAGCAAAGACTCCGACATCTGGAAATCAAACACAACATCGCGTAAGGGAAGATACTAGATAACATCAAAAGCAAACTAAAGTAACACACACAAAGTATGATACATAAAAATACAAGTACTTGTGCATAAATGACTTATGAATAGTACTTCTTCAAGTACAACCCATTCCTGGGTTCACTCAAAGGTATACCATCGTAATCAACCAGCTCATACACTCCTTTTTCCAAAACTTTGCGAACAATGTAAGGGCCACGCCACATTGGTTCGAATTTCCCAGCTCCTAAGACATCTTTATCTTGTTCATACAAAAGAACAAGATCACCTTCAGAGAAAACACAAGGCCTGACATGCTTGTCATAATGTGCCTTCACGCATTTCTTTTGGGTTTCTATTACTAGAGTGGCATCACGTCGGGTCTCGTCTAATCGCATCAGATACAATCGACGTTCCTCTTCAGCAGAAGTATTGGGTAAGAGTTCTACAACTAGCTTCAAAGAAGATATCTCACATTCTATTGGCAGAATGGATTCCATGCCATAGACTAATCGAAAGGGCATAAACCCCATAGCGGATTTAACAGATGTCCGATATGCCCACAATGCCGAAAAAAACATCGTGTGCCAACTGGTTTTATGAATTCCTATCATCCGTCGAATCATAGTTATAAGAACCTTATTGATTGCTTCGACCTGACCATTAGCTTGCAGATAATAGGGTGTTGAGCTATCATGACGAAGACCCAACTTTTCCGTAAGTTCAGACATCATAAAATTACTAAAATGACTACCGTGATCAGTAACGATAGCTTGAGGAACACCAAAACGAGCTATGACATGGTTGAAAAGAAATAACATTGCAGTCTTTCCAGTATTATCGAATTTTGGCATCACCTCGGCCCATTTCGTAAAATAATCAACAGCTACAATGATGTAACCATGCCCCCCAGCCGAGTGAGGGTGAAATGTCATGAAATCAATGACCCATTTTGCAAAAGGACCAACTGAGACCACAGGATGAAGGGGAGTAGGATGCGACCGTATTTTCTAATTGTAGGTCTGGCAGGCATGGCACTTTTGAACAACAGTAATGAAGTCATTGAACAAAGAAGGCCAAAAATATACTGCACGTAAGATCTTCTGGGAAATAACATACCTAGACATATGACCACCACATGCTCCATAATGGAAGTCATTCAAATCTTTCTCGGCTTCATCAAAAGTCAAACAACGTCAAAAAACAGAGTCAATTCCTCGACGGTAAAGAGTATCTCCAAGGATAATGTACTGACGAGCTTGATAACGGACACAACTTCGTTCAGTACTAGACAAAGCAGGCCGAAAAGTCTGGGTTTGGAGACATATAATGATATCTCCATACCAAATATCGTCAGTGCTGATAAGGAAAAGTGATTCATCATGTAATGAATCTACTGCTACATTTTCCATGGCAGAGTGGGGAAAATCACATATTAACTCAGCAAAAACCAAGGATTTCTTAGACGTGGCGCGATCGAATTCCAAGTCGAACTCCTGGAGAATGACAATCCATTTGGAGTACTTCCCCCCTAGCAATTGACGTGTCAAAATATGTTGCATGGGGTTGCAATGTGAAATCATTGTAGTCTTCGTGGAGAGAATATAATGACGAAAACGTTGAACCTCTTGAACATCAGCCAAAGCCAGTTTTTCAACATGTTGGTACTTGATTTCAGTTGAAGTGAGACTTCGACTCAAGTAATAAATAACATGTTCATAATGTGCATCATCCTCTTGAACGAGAACCATGCCAATAGTATACTCGGAGGCATCTAGATAAAGAAAGTAATCCCAACTATAATCAGGAGGGAAAAGAAGTGGAGCTTTCGTGAGGTACAACTTCAAAGCTTCAAAAGCATTGTTGGCAACTTTATCCCAGACAAACTCTGAACCTTTCTTTAGAAGACGTGTAAAACCACGATTAATCTCGGTGTAATTAGGGATGAAACGATGAAGAAAGTTTGCTTTCCCCTGCAAACTTTGCAACTGGCACAGTGAAGAAGGAGGAGGGAGATTAAGAATCGCCTCAACCTTAATAGGATCTACCTGGATCCCTTGATGTGAAACAATGAAAACGAGAAGACGGTAGGACTCTACACAAAAGATGCATTTATGAGGATTCAAACGAATGCGATGGAACCGACAACGAACGAAAATTGCTTGGAGATGAGTGGGGTGATCGACTCGGCATAAAGAATGAGCTGGTAAATCGTCCAAATAAGGTTGAACGATATGATTTATATTGTGAAACGCATAAGACATAGCACATTGAAACGTTGTGCCTGCGTTCTTAAGACCAAAGGGAAGTTTCCTATAGGTGAAAGTACCCCAAGGACAAATAAAAGCAGTTTTATGTTGGTCCTCAGGAGCGATGTTAATTTGATTATAGCCGGAGAATCCATCCATGAGAGAAAATATTTCGCTTTCGGCACAATCATCGACGATATGGTCGACGAAAGGGGTTGGAAAGTTGTCCTTTGGACAGGCTTTGTTAATATCCAGATAATCAACGCAAACATGTATACTACCACCTTTCTTATCAATCGGTACAGGGTTGGAAACCCATTCTGTCAGAGCCACGGGATAAATAAAACTGGCTTTGAGAAGTTTTTCAACTTCAAGTTTAATAGCTGCCACTTTACGTGGATGGACCGGACGAAGGCGCTTCCGGAATGGTTTAGCTCCAGGGTACGTCTTTATCTCATGAAAAACAATGGAAGGATCGATACTTGGCATCTCTTCATAGCTCCAGGCAAAGATGTCATGAAATTCTTTGAACAGAGAAGTATAGGTGACAATTTCATTTGGAGAACATGAAGCTCCAATGTGAACATTTTCAACTATCCCAGTATTAATTGATATATCAATGGGAATCGTGGGAGAAATATTACTGAGGTTCCCTTCTGCAAACACATCATGTGTAGATCTAGGAACGATCGATATGACAACAACGGTCGGCGGAGTCGAAATCCGTTGGTAGTTCTCGAGAGCGTGTTGTTCCAGAAACAGTATGGAGAGATGATGCCCATCGTCCCAAGGGGTGTCCTCCATGACGGACATGAACATCTCATCAGTGGGAAAGATGACATGGAAAGGATCGGGAGACAACTCATAAAGAGAGGGTGTAGAAAGGGTTTCCGATTGAATGGCTTGATAAGCAGACTCAACCGGACTTAACGGCATGACGTCGCCGAAATGAGTATGATCTCCTGGATCAGGGACTATCCAAGGGTTATAAGACACAGGAAGCTCATGAGGTACAACGAATATCATATTAATAGAAGCAACTGAAGGGCGCAGAATATCGGGTGGGGGTGGTATGGGGAAAGTTCCCATTAACGAAGAGTATTTTAAAAGACCGACACCGACATTCGCGTAACCTGGTGGGGTTTTAGCTATAAATGACACGTTGCCAGTACAAGTATCAGAATTAAAAAAGGCAAGTTGATCAACCGTAACAACTTTTCCCTAATGAGAAAATCGTATGACACGGAAAAGTGTTGACACAACAACGTGCATAGAATCTATCCAGCTACGACCAAGTAGAAGATTATAATCTAGGGGAGCATCGAAAACTTCCACTTCAACTTGGACTGTCTTACCTTCTAGAGTAACAGGCAACGATGGAAGAACACCGTAAGGCTTAAAACCAGAGCCATTGAAGGATTTCAAAGTATTTTGTGATTCATTTAAAGGAGGAGAGCCGATGGCTTTCCAACAAGTGAAAGACATTACACACGTAGAGGCACCCTCATCGATAACAGTTCGACAAATATTCTTGTCGGCGACAACAACTTGTATTTGAAACACAAGCTGAGGGGGCAACCTTGGAATATGATCTTCCAAGTCAAAGACTATTAAATTCGTATCTGTAGGATCAATTTCACCTATTGCTTTCAACAGAGCCCTTCGTTGTGCAGGACAATACTGAAGGACTTCAAGGGCAGACATCGCTGAAGGTGCTTGGGCCAGATCTTCGACAATGCTATAGTTCTGGGCTGCACAAGCATGAGGATTGAAGGACGATTTCTTAACGACACCTTTCGGGGGTGGTCGCAGAACTGTATCAAGGCTCGGTCGTTCGATATGAAGAGGACCGTTCGTAGGCGGAGTCGGTGGAGAGGGATGAACCAGAGTAGGAGGTAAATCATCAACTTTCTCCTTAGATGGAGTATAGTCTTTGGCTCTAGTCGTGAGTGAAACATTATTTTTCGTAGAATCACCGGTACACATCAAAACATATGATGTCGTAGAAGTAGAGGGTTGGCCATGGATGACCAACGAGGCCTGTTGTTGAGACGGGAAGGGTTGGGATAAGACTTCCGTCGTAGATGGTTTTGGCGTTCCTTGAAGGAACTTAGTAACCTTGGCACGTCGAGGACAATCCTTTGTGTAGTAATCATCACCATAGATAAGGAAAGGGTACTGTGGTTTGCGCTTATCCCGATCTTCAACAGGAGGGGTTTTAGTTTGCTCATTTTGATTATTATTTTTACTCTCCTTATTCTTACCTCTTCCTTTCTTTGATTTATTTTTACCGGTCGGTGTAGATTGAACAACATTCACCTCAGAAGTTTTACCGGTGGAAGGGGCTAGAGACGGAGCATTTTGAACATTAGAAGAATTAGATTTAGGGGTTGTAGTTGAAATGGAATGTGAGTGGGTATGAGCAGTACCAATCACACCATCAGCTGCATGTGAGGCAGCTGGAGCAATTGAAGTGCTGGAAGTACCAGGACGAGGTAGTTCAGGTAGTAAATTGTAAAGTGTTCCCGTTTGTGAATAAAAGAGATCAAGATATTGAGCACGACTTATAGCCTGCTCCTCTGTAACAACACCACCCATGGAAATGTCTTTACCAATTTCATTCACGAAGGATTTCGTAAACCATTCTTCCAATAACTGATCCGGGAGTTCAAGTTTAATAAGACATCTTCTCCTCCGCCACTCATGAATATGATCTGATATATGAGTACCTTTGGTTTGTTTAAAGGAAGTTAAGATCTCAGTCCCAGTATCGTAACAGATCGGTAACTGGTAATGTGTAATAAAGGCCATAGCTAGGGTGTTGAAATCAGAAAAGAAACCTCGTGGCAATTTAATATACCACTTTGCAGTAGAACCGGTAAGGGTTCTTTGAAAAAAACGTAGACGAATGGAGTCATCCATCAACGAGTTGGATGAACACCATAAGTGAAAAGTCATGACATGATTATTTGGGTCCTCTCCCACCTTGCCATCGAATTTCAGAATATCTGATGGAAGCTTAGCAGGAATAGCAAGCCATTGAGGAGAGTGACGAATAGGATCATTTAGAATCCTAGTCAAATCTGGCAAATCCAGGGTAGTAAGAAAAGGTAACTGTCGATTTACTTGCGGGTACTAATGGATTTGGGGTGGAAGCCCTGTCAGCAAACCAGTAGGACCATAAGCAGACTGTCCGTAGAGGGAAGACCCTGGCTGATTCGGTGGTGGCTGGATAGGATATTAGCCCCAAGGATTGTAACCTTGAGTTTGAGTAGGGACCTGGGGTTGAGTAGTTTGACCCTGACCACAAATAGGATTAGGTACACCTGGATAGGGTTGGCCGATAGTAGGGGTGGGTTTTCTCCCCCCAACATTTTGAGGAAAGTTTTGTAGAAGCTGATTCCAATACTGGGCCAATTCAGGAGGTATATTTTGTCCAAAAGGTGAAGTTGGTCCCCCTATTGTAGGAATAGTTCCACCTGAAAATTGTGTGCCAACCGTAGGTTGCGTAGTAACTGTGTTGTGTCCGGGAAAAGGAAAAGGAACCATACCACCCTTTCCACCAATGGGAATCTGCGGGTTTGGTGCAACAGTCGGGATAGTGCCACTAGGATTAGGATTACCAGAAGGAAATGGAGGGAGTGTCAGAATAAAACAGGGAATAGGATGCCCAGGAAAAGGAGGAACACCTGGAGAACCAAATGGGGTTTGCGGAGGTGTTGGGTTGGTAGAATTCAACAAATCATTCAACGCATGGTAACTGGGTGGTAATGTCGGGATGATATCAGGTGTTCGTTGAGTATTGATAGGAGCAAGAGTAGCTGCAGTAGTTTCGGTTTGGACACTCGTATTATTCGCGAGATGGGCCATCTCAGGAGGAAGAACAAAGTGATAAGTGGTAGTCTCTGGTGTAGTTTTTGTCTCAGAAGACACTGGAGGGTTGATTTCGTAGAAAGTGGGTGACTCAGTACCGAAAAGGACTCGTTGAAAATCACCCGACCAAAAAGGATCTTGGCCTACTACATCGGGAGAAGGCCCAACGGTTGATTCAGAAGATGTAACAACGACTTCGTCAGAAGAATTTAATCGCACAACAGGTCGTTCACCACGGCGAATGCGATAGTCCTCTCTAGTATTGGTGATTCAAAAATCTTCTAGAGAGTCATTTCGGTCTACCTATGGAGGTGGTGTAGTGAAAACTGAAATGTCACTTGTTTCCCCGTGTGGTGGAGTAACCACCGGGACTTCAGTCTGATGGGGAGAGCCCTCAGGTGTACCAGTAGGCGAGGGTTGAGAATTGCCTAGATGCTCTGGAGATAAACCTTGCGTTCTACATGAATGCCATGGGGGAGCAATTGTAAACGAGTGACAAGCTCCGTGAAGAAATTCCTATGGTCAACTTCGAGAAACAAAAAACATGCACTAGTAAACAAAATCTAGGAAGAAATCACCAAGAAAACAATACCTTCTAATTTCGAAGCCACTAGTTGGTGATGAAATCCAACGTCGCAACAACGAGATGAGAAGGGGCGGGGCTAAGGTGGAAAATTTATGCTGACGACCTGCTTAACGAACTTACACCCTGGTGCAAGCTCCCACACATAATCGTGGGTATACTCTCCAAGGAGCCCGAGTGTGTTTGGACAACATCAATTCTAGGTACCGTGAAGACTTTCCCCTCCACAGTCACCTTAGGTAAGAACCTAGAGGGACAGGCCACTAAGGTCACCACAAACAACAGTAAAGCCTGGGGGAACAGTCGTCAGTCCGACCCACACACAAGGGTAGGGTATCTAGCCCGAAATCAACTCAAAAGGCTTCCACTCATCATTGTGGGTATACCTCCGAGTGATCCCCGTAATACGTGCAATCTCTACACTGATGTCAACAAAGCAGGGTGAGTAACTCTGCCAACACCAATGCGACCTAGTGCTTGACCCTTGTGTTAGAAGGGCTTCCCAGGACAATATGCTGCAAATGGAATTTAACACTCCCTAACTCAAAATGCTATTGTGTGTTTTGAGATTTTGGAGAGTGTATCTCTCTTCCTACTCCAAAGCACTAGCCTAGCTAAATGTTGGTGTAAAAGAGCCCTAGAAAGAGTTACTAGATAAATTTTAAGATTACACAATGTTTTTAAAAGTTGTTGTTTACTCAAAGGTAACGGAAGTGAAACTCATGTTGTATGACTCCGACCCAAATAATGCAAGGATGATAATGAAAAATAACACTTTTCATTCCATGAATCCTATTTATGGGAGAGAGAGAAAATTTTCCAAATCAACTCTGTACTACAACGCAATGCACAATTTCCTTTCAGATGTCAATGCAAACAAT
>ML809860.1:131928-154518 GCA_009831015.1 Picea engelmannii
ACTTCAACAAACTCTAAAATTTGATTTTTCAATGTTTTCTAAAAGACAAAAACAATGTTTTTTGAAAGAAAAGATTATTGTTCACTTTCCAAAAAGAATTCTCACAATATCAATGAGAAAGCATCAAATCAAATCATAAAGAATCAAGCAATAACAACCCAATCAACTCTTTCAATGAAAGCAAAAACAAAGAGCAAACCAATGAGTCTTCTCAATGCTAGCGAAAATGTTCTTTCACATCAATGAGCAAATGAGAAAAACCAAACACTTAACTCTCAACCAAACACTGGTTCTCAGCCAATCAGACACACTCAACTCCAGAAGTCAGAGAGAATGAATTTGCCAATAAGAGCCAAGAAATGAAAGTCAAGCTACAAAGGGAAGGAAAAACCTTGAAACCCTAAAACTGTTCAAGCATGCAAACTAAACCAAGAGCTATATCAATCAATGATCCAATAAGCCCATCAAAGGTGAATCAACTGATCTGAGTAGTCAAAACTCAATTTCAAAATTTTCAAAAATCTTGCTCGCAGGCAAGTAGTGTTACACAGTGCAAGAAGCTATGATTCTCGCAGGCAATCTTGTAGCAAGGTGTGAGGTGTTCGCACTGGACCCTATGTGTAGGGTGTGAACCTGACCAATTCTCACAGGCTACAGTTAAACACAGTGCGAGAACTTTTGAAAATGACAAAAATTTTGAAGAATGGAGTAAAATTCAAACAGGCTTCTGAACCCAGTAAGTCTATCAGGATATCCTGAAGACTCAGAGACTAACAAGACAGGAGAAAAATGAAACTAGAGAAAATGGCCACAGAAAAACTTAAAAACCATAAAGAAAAAGGGAATGTCCCCAGTGGAGTTGCCAATTTTGTTTTAGGATTAATCCGTAAGTGCGGACACAAACCGATCTCCCTAGATCCACCTGGATCTAGAACAAAACAGGACAGAATAATACTCTTTCCCTAGATTTAGACTATTGAATGAACTAGGAGGCAAGAATCATGAACATACCTGATGATCGCTTCCTTGGGTCTCTGTTTTTCCAAGCTTCGCTCCAATGCTCTTGTGCCATCAAGACCAGGACAACTCAAACCAATTGAAGTAAGAACAACTTAATATATTCAACAGTTAATCTATGCATATGATCAAGGCGTTATGCAATAAAGTGGCATTAGCTTTATGGGAAAGGGACATATTACTGTATTAAATTGATAGAAAGCAAGAATTACAACCTGATCCTTGATGTTGTAAGCCTCCTTTCGATGGCTCCTAGCTCTGACACACATGCTTGCTCATGCATGAAGAAGATCAACCACTTTTGATAACCTTACTGGTGTCTCTAACTGTTGTAGCATCAGTCCTTCATACAATCTTCCAATAAGTCTCCAATCAATCTCTTGCTAGTTTGCTTCTAACCTTTTCCATGAGCATTCCCCTCAATTTATAAGAGAGAATGGATTAGTTACTTGGATAGGAATGATCCCAAGATATCAGGAAAGCCAATACTTAGATAACCATTCGAATGCCATCTCATCCTTCTAGAAGATTCCCTTCTAGAAGGTTCAAGAATTTATCCTTTTCCCTTCTTTAGAAGATGTTCACACCCTAGTAGTTAGGTACAGTGCGAACCCCTTGCACCCTGTCTTAATGCAGCCTGCGAGAATCATACATTCTCGCAGGCAAATATATAGGTGGCCTGCGAACCTCCCTTAAAAATATGATTTATGGAAAGAGACAAAGGTAACTTTTCTCAGGAAAGTGTTCTAGTGAAGAGCCTGATTTCTCCATCATCATTACATCATCATGACGACCAAAATTATGGATAACACTTACCAATTCTCTTCCCAAGCTATGAGCCACTAAAAAATGACTAGAAATGAATGGATCTATGCACAAGAATCTAGAAAAGTGAAGAGAAAGGTTGAGACTTGTTACGCACTTGAAGAGAAGGGTCTTGGAGTGTTGTGTGGCTGATTTTGGGCAACATAAACCCCTCAACCTGATAAGAACCTGCAAAAACCAGCAAGCTATACATGCTGGAAAAGCTACAGACAACAATATAGATGAAGAAAAAATTATGTTTTTACGGAAGAAATATTTCACATAATTTTGTTATGAAAAAAATAGATTAAGATGACCAATCTATGATGTTAATCTAGCTGAAATATTATCTGAAATGGACAGAAAGAAAAGAATGATTAAAGAAGGATAAAAGAAGGATTTTGAGTGAGCCTTGAGGGAGGACTCTTTCTTGAGGCAATTCCAACAAAACCCTAGAAGCAAACCTGCAAAACTTGACAAGATATGATGCATACAAGAAGATAATATGGTTGAATATGCTAAAAAAATGAAATACTTGCACCCTATTAGCAAACCCACATATATAGATCAACAATAATACTAGTTGTTAGATCTACCCAAGTAAAACACTTTACCCAAGAACCAACTCTATGCAACCATAATGCCAAATTCACAATATTACCTCATGTGTAAGAAAGAAACAAGAATACTTGTTTCTCTTCCAATATCCTCCAAAGATTCTCTTTAATACTCAACAATAGATCTTGGATAAATACTTGCTCCAAAACCCTCAAGATCAAAAGAATGGATGCAAGATGGACAAGAAGGAGATAGGGATGTGGTGAAAATCGAGTAGAATAACAATAGCTCAATATATGGTGAGGAAGAAGCGAGGAGAGGGATATATTTATACTTGGAGAGGAAAACCTACCTCTCTTGTATCAATTCCAAGTGTCCACCACCAAGCACAAGATGAGATCCCAAGGAGGGGGGCACAACTCTAGGGTTTTGGCTAGGGTTTGTGAGTGGTAGGTGAGTTGTATGGTGTTGGGATCAAGAAAAGGGTGATGTGGAGATCTAGGGAGGGTGCATTACTAGGTGGAGGGGCCCCTATCTCAATAAAACTGATTTTCTAGGGTTTTTCCATGAAGTGGGGTGTAACTTCCCCTAGGGGGTGCAAGGGTTTGAGAGGGCGAAGTGGATGAGGGGTTATAAAAGGTTGGGTTGGGTAGGTTTAGGTTAGGAAATATCCCTTTTTTCTATTTCCATATTTACATCACCCTTTTAACTCAAAAATACAAAAATACATTTTTGCTATGTCATGACCTAGCAATTAAAATTGTTATTTTTTATTGACTAAGACTCCTGGTGGACAAACACATAGAAAAAGTTGTCCGACTGAGTTGAAACTTGGTCCAAGGGTGTAGGGGGTCTCATTCCATTTATTTTGAGCACAAATACCCCTATCAAAAGTCAAAGGACCTAGTTTTTACAATTTTGCTCAAAAATAATTAATTAATTAAATAATTAAATCTCCAAACTTAGGGAAATTTAATTAAAAATTAATTAATTAAAAAAAAAAAATCCAGACTCAACGGAATTCCGCAAAAAATTATAAGATGTCATACATGGTTATTTACATCATTCATAAACAATAGTTACCATAGGATAAGCCCATTATAACGCCTTTCACCACTTTGGAGGAATTATTGGAGGTGTGAGGGAAAAACTCAAGGGAGATCAATAAGGCTGAAAATCCCAATTGATAACCTGAGGATAAAAAACCATGGATGAAAGGAAATCTCCCAATGAACCCATCCCAAGGTAACTGACCTAACTATGACCAATGCAAACCTATTACATTATTAACGCACACAGGGGTGCAGAAATTCCATTTACAAAAAGAAGTGTTGGGGCCAAAAATTCCTTGTAGAACCAAATAATCTTCGACAAATAAGCATCTGATGATGCATCTCTTCATGGAACATGGAGTTGACCCCCTAGTTGGATAGGTGGTCAACAATTTCCACATACACTATTTTAACCACTTTTTGGGTAACCTAATCTCTTAGGAAATGGTATTTAATTGGGATGTGTTTGGTTTCTGAATGAATTACTATATTTTTAGAGATACTTATGGTACTAGTGTTATCACAATTAATAGTAATGGGATTATCATATATTATTTGTAAATCTTCTATTTTTTTCTTCATCCAAAGAACTTGTGTGCAACAGGATGCAACAACAATGTATTCTACCTCTACTATAGATAATGATGTGGATGTTTGTTTCTTAGCCATGCTATTAGACATTTTCCTAAGAAAAATGCTCCTACACTGGTGCTTTTCCTATCATCTATACTACCGGGCCAATTTGCATTAGTGTATGCAGTTAGATTGAAGTATTTATCTTTTGGATACCATAATCGAAGTTCTAAGGTGCTTTTAAGATATCTGAATATTCTCTTTAATTCTTTTAAGTGAGTTTTTTTAGGTGCAGATTGAAATTTCCCCATGAGTCCTACAACCTACATGATGTCAGGTCTTGTTGTTGTTGAATAGAGAAGACTTCCAACCATTGATTTGTACATCGTTTGGTCCACCTTTGGTGACTCATCTTCTAGTCTTAGTGCTAGTGAGGAAAATACCCCTATTACTATACGGGGTCGAGGTATAGGAAGAGCACTAACTTCCCTTAAAATACAATACTGTTCCTAAGTTGTCCCAAAACTATCTAAACTTAAAGGACAAGAGAGAGGAAAGTAGGTGTAACTTTGTTCCTAACGTCTGGTGTAGACCTCCTTCATCTTTGTAGCTTCTTGGATTGTTGGTCTCCTCCCAAAGTCGACCTGCAAAAAATTAGAGAAACAACACTACTATATATACGATCTCTACTTATCAGTATTAATGTTATATATATACTTAGATGCATTAATCAATAAAGTATAAAGATACACTGTATTAGGACATGAAAATAACTCTTTTATTCAAAATGAAGATTACAAAGATTACAACCTTCTTATTGGATACCATAATCGAAGTTCTAAGGTGCTTTTAAGATATCTGAATATTCTCTTTAATTATTTTAAGTGAGTTTTTTTAGGTGCAGATTGAAATTTCCCCATGAGTCCTACAACCTACATGATGTCAGGTCTTGTTGTCGTTGAATAGAGAAGACTTCCAACCATTGATATGTACATCGTTTGGTCCACATTTGGTGACTCATCTTCTAGTCTTAGTGCTAGTGAGGAAAATCCCCCTATTACTATACTAGGTCGAGGTATAGGAAGAACACTAACTTCCCTTAAAATACAATATTGTTCCTAAGCTATCCCAAAACTATCTAAACTTAAAGGACAAGAGAGAGGAAAGTAGGTGTACCTTTGTTCCTAACGTCTGGTGTAGACCTCCTTCATCTTTGTAGCTTCTTGGATTGTTGGTCTCCTCCCAAAGTCGACCTGCAAAAAATTAGAGAAACAACACTACTATATATACGATCTCTACTTATCATTATTAATGTTATATATATACTTATATGTATTAATCAATAAAGTATAAAGATACAATGTATTGGGACATGAAAATAACTCTTTTATTCAAAATGAAGATTACAAAGATTACAACCTTCTTATTGGCAAACGCTCTGCGAACTAGGTCCGGGCTCCTCTTATTGTTGCTCCAAGTGCATCATTCCCATGCTTGCCTCTCATAACCAAATGATCTCTTTGGGAAAAGGGAAAGGATTGTATAAGGAGAAAGGGATGGAGGGGGAATGTTGAGGCCAAATCTCAGAAAGGGATGCAAAACTTGGGCTAGAAGGGGAAGGGATTTTGACAGAGTTTATTTGTTCTCTTGCCTGTTGTTGAAATGAGACCCCAATACCTCCTTTTATATGACAAAAGGATGGTTATTCAGTTTATTTAGTTTGGGGACATGCTACAATGGGTGGAATGGTTGGGAAACCCTCGATATCCCGTAAACTCCATTGAATTCCTTGCAATTATATATTTTTTGTAACTTTTGTAGGTAAACACAGGTTGTCTAGCATGTAGATCACATATGCACACGAGATGTATATTATATAGCTAGCATGTGTACATGGGCTATAGTTCAGTGGGGCATGTACATGTTCCAAAAAATGGTTTTTCAAGAAGGATCATCTGCAGTAATTTGGAAAATTGTGTAAGTGGAAAGGCCAATGCCATGTATGCATATGTACAGAATTTTTGGACTATAACAGATGGCCCCTACTGTGTGAGGTTAGAAGAGAAACTGATGACCAAAATACATTACAATGTATTTACTAGTGGGAAGGAATGCATTCGAGTGAGCCCAGGACTAGAGTTCAAGAGGTGCCATTTGCAAAAAAATGATAATTTATGAGGTGGGCATACCCATGCTCAGGGTGAACTTATCATGGCTTCCAATCAAAGAAACTGTAGATCCATGTCATGTAAATGTCTATAAAGTGTAACAACGAGAAATACACAGTGGATCTACATCTCAAATTCATTTGATGATATTTAAGTACAATATAATATGCATCTTCAAGAATCATTAATGCCTACGGCTGAAGATGAGGAGCTTCATAACTCGAGCAACAACTTTAAGATATTCAAAGCTCAGGTAGGAGTACAATAGGAGTGAAATACTCACTACTATGAGTTCTTCGACATGCCTTCGAGGAAAGACTGGAGGATCTCGATCATCAGACACATAAATTCATCAATTTTGAATCTGGACTTGACTTGACTCTCGGGGTGGCCAACTCATGAAGGTCAAGAGAAAAACTGCAGAATGGCCGACTCAGGTTGCATAAAACTTCCCTTGGAAAAAAGCATGAAAAATGATGAGACTCAAGAAACATAATATTGACATAAGTATGCGATACAGGAGGCACCACAAACTCTCCATATTTTTGGAAGAGTAACCAAATAGAAGAGGACACAACTCTATGTAGCGAGAACAACTTCATAAGGTCATACTAGATCTCAATGCTTGGTGAAAAAATTCAAGGATGTTCTTTGTCCAAGCGCACCTATATTTCCACCAAAAAAGAGAATGTATATCCCATCCCATCTTTTTGGAATATTTTTTTTTTTTGTATTTTTCAAATTTTTAACGAGCTTGAAAAAGAATAAAAGAATGCTATGTTAAAAAGGAGGAATGAGTGTCATGGGTAAGAAAACTAGTTCCAAGCGCATGGAACATACTGATTCTTAGTGAAAGGAGACATGTGCAGGATAAGGACACTCGAGAAAATTCTTCCATGGGTCAAGGTGTCATACCGCAAGGGAAATAAGTGATGCAAGGCTTGCATTTAAGGAATGGTTTGAAGGTTTAGTTAACAACATCATGAATCTGGAATTAGGCCAAAGACACAAGGATGATAAATGTGATGTGATGAAGTATGACACAACATGACTCCTTCCATATGAAATTTTATGAGCCTAGAGAAGGTAAGCTCAGTGGTTTTTCACGTTTAGAGAGTCTGAAAAACACTAAAAGAAGAGTCCAGAGTGTTTCTTTTTTGCAATTAGTCTAGTCGGTTTGAAAAAGGGTTAAACTTATACCGAAAGGACATGTCTTCAAAAACATTTTAACGAGTGTGATTGAGATGATATCACTTGACTATCTTTTCAATTTTAAGGAGTTTAAAAAGAGCGTAACTAAGGAATCACAACCTTTTTCTAAGTTTAGTCTCCTTAGCCTGAAAAAGTATAAAATATAACTTAGGAGAACTCTCCTAGTGAGACAAGTCTTTTGAGGCATACCTTTTTCCTGGATAATCTATTGGCTAGAAAAAGTGTTAAAATTATGCCAAATAGATGTTCTTTCTAGAGCAATTAACGAGTGTGAAAGGAACAAGGTCATTTGTTGATATTTTCATATTTAGGGAGTCTAAAAAGAGCTTAACTATGGACTATGAGGAGTTTCCTTTTTCATAAGTAATCTCCAAGGCATAATAAAGAGATAAACCAAAACCAAGGAGAATGGCCCTTTTTCAAAAATTTAATCCCTCAGGCCCGAAAAAGGGTTACAATTACGCCTGAGAATACTCTCCTAGAGAACTAAAGCTCCTAGGAATACCTTTATTCGTAAATTAACCGTCTGGACCAAAAAAGGGGTAAAATACTGCCGAACAAATGTGCATTCAAATTTTAGTTTAACGAGCGTGAAGGGAAACAAGATCGCTCAACAATATTTTCAATTTTAGAGAGTCTGAAAAGGGCTTAAAAAAGGCTTCGGGGGGGCTTGTTTTCTTAACTAATCTAAATGAGACTGAAAAGAATAAATAAATTCTCGTTAGAGGTTTCTTTCAAAGTTTAAGCATGTTTGAAATACAACAAACCATGCTCTTAGGGAGTCCCTCTGGTATAGGCCAGAAAACGATGAAGAAGAATGAGGCTTCAACATGAAGTCATGGAGGGACTAAACAAGATTCCCATGCCTATTGATGCAGGAGAATCGCTCCACCTAATCAAACGCACCAGCATGAAAACACGCAATGGATAAAGGGAGAGGCATTAATGCTCCCATATTTTTTTTTTATTTGAGATAATCCTATATGGATTTTCATGTTGTAAGGTTGTAAATGCCAGGCCATGCCTTTGTACAGGTAGTGGTTGGATTTCCTTAAAAGGGTTATTTGTAGCAGGACTAGATCATAGTCAGGTCTGGGTAAACATTTATTAAACTTCAATGTAATAGATGAGGTTAGGTGAGAGAGGAAGAGCTCGCAGAGCCCCTCTTTTGTAAGGAGATCTTGCATCAAAATTTCGCATAGAGAGAGAATGATAGAGAGGCCAGGGTAGAGAGGCCTTAGGAGGCAGAATAGTTCTAGGAGAGAGATATTGAGAGAACTGGGACTTTGTTACAGTCCATTTTTTGTAAATCATCTGTATAGACACACATAAATAATAGAAAATCATTTTTTCCTGCATATTGTGGGTTTATGTGTTTATACATTTTGATGCATTCTTAAGGTTTGAATGCTTAACTAGTGAAGTATTGCACAGGTTTCAATTGTTTCTCATATTTGTGTTTCCAAGTGAAAGGAATGCACATAGTCCACAAAGAGTGCGTTGATAGAGGTTTAACCTCAAGGGAAAGCTCAGGAGGGATACCGTTGAACCCTCATCAGAAGAAGTGAAAAGAGTGCATGGGAAGAACTCTTTATTGAGTTTAGAGAGAACCAGAGTTACTGAGGACTCTGTAGATCTCTGCCAGGTGGGCATTGAGCCGGTTCAAGTGTGCACATAATAAATCCGCGTTGAGTTCAGTAAGAAACAAAGTTACTGAATACTCTATGAGGAAAAAGCTCTGCAAGGAGTGCCTCGAGCAGAAGAACGTCAGGAGGGCGAGAAGTATTTCTTGTTCAAGAAATCCTTCAGATTCTGAGTTTGACGAATTTTTGAAAACGCAAAGTGTCTGTGGGAGATCGAAATCTTCGAGGAGAACAAGATCAGAAGGAATAATGAAAGAAGTGTGTATGAGATGGGATTATTCTAAGTCCATAAGTTCAAAAGAGATAACGCTTTCAGAAGAGTAAGTGAGACCCAAAGGAGTCAGGTTCATAGGAGGAAGTTGAATGGCCGAGACCTTTCGAACATTGACAAAACCTTCTAAGTCAAAGAAATTCTAAAGCACACGAGGAGGAGCAACAACAATCGTCTGATCGATTGTTGAGAAGAAGATGGACCGTTAGATATACTTTCATGTAGAGGAGGAGTGAGTACAGGAGAACCAAATATCAACCATCATATTTGATCATGTGGACCAACAACCGCTGGATCTAGAGGAACGTGCACGAGGTTTCACCCTTTGGAGATGCACAAGAGAGAAGGATTTTCGAAGTCATGAAGTCCTGACATCATCGGAACCTTCCATCGGAAGGGACGCGTGGTGAGTGGTCAATGTTTCGCTGATTCGCACATCAAAGAAGTCAAAGGGTAGAATCACAAGAACTCGTGAAATCCGAGTTTACGACATGATAGTGGTCATTTGATCCAAAGGAGTGTGAGCCGTCGTATTTGAGCACTTCGAAATATGATAATTTCAGTAGTTGGGAATGTGGAGGAAGTATTAACTTGGAAGTCACAAGTCATGAAATCCCTATTCGCGAAGGAGAATCTAGATCATTCGATCTATAGGGAATATGTGTCAACGAATCGGGAGATCCAGAAAGAGGCAGAGGTTGAATTGTTGAAACAGACGAAGCATGGACATCCAAAGAGCAAAGAGTCGTCGATTTGCGAGGGGACACTTGTCACCAGATCGTGAGCTCCGTAGAAAGTTACACTGGAGCTTTTGTTTCAAGAACCGAAATAGCCAAATCCCAATGCGCCGAAGAACCGAAGCGTCGGGGATCCAAAGAGAGGAAGCACTGAGGAGCCGAAGAGCTGAACAAAAAAAGGCTAGAGAGATTCTCGACCATCATATCCAAAAGGGAGACGTGGTGAATATCTATGAACTTTGGGTAAATATCTGAAGTAATCCTAGGTCGTCCGATCTAAGAGGACACATGGCATGATTCCATAGATTTGAGGAGAATAAAAAGGGTTTGATATTTCATATCTCAGAAGTCCGGAGACCCAGAGGAAATATCAATCATTGATCAAGAAGAGGGTCACAGGACCGTTGATCTAAGTTGAAAGGTCAGGCATCCAAAAGAGGAGAAGAACCGTAGGTTCGAGGGGATAGGTGGCAAGAGATATTCCACTCTAGGAGATTTCCATATAGAGGAGAGTAGATTTTTAGAACTAAAACTCTCAGAGGCGGGAAAGGTGGAGTCAACAACAATAGTTGATTCGAATGGGACTACGTGTCGACAGATTGTAGAGATCTTTAGATATGTGTGGAAGGAGGAAAGAAGAGAAGGACATAGATTGATAATATTCGTTGATCATAGGCAACAACAAAGGAGAAGAGATCGACAAAAAAGAAGGATTATGGGGCGAGGATATGCTTGGACATTAATAGTCCTTGAGTGGGCCATAATTTCAATCATTGTTTTGATGACAAGGTATGTGTCAGAATGAGAAGGATTGCGAGGAGAAAATCTGATTGGTTGGAAACCACTCTTTCCCACACCTGCAATCACACATTAGCATAAGGGCACAACCCAAGGTCATATGAAGGAAGGGGCTAGTGAAGAGGAGCTAGCACTCATAAATTGAGAAGTGCCCAGAGCACACAGAGAAAGAATATGCAGGTATCACAAGACCTACGCCAAAGGAAGAAAAGGGACCTATGTATAACTTATCTGGGTTGGATGAGGAACCCAAAGAGTTGATCCAACTAAAAAATTGGAATGATCCAATGATCGGGAGGTTGCAGAGCCTCGAAAGTGGAGGGGGGCTACATTAAGTGGTATCAGAGTGTAAATTTTGTCTGCATATCGCATGCAAAGGAGTGAGACGGTGACAGGAGATACTCTGATACCAAGTCGTATCAGAGAACATAATTTATTTCTGTAGGAAATGGAGGCAATCAGAAGACCGAGCCTTGCTTACAAACATCAGACAAGAAAGAGGTGAAGAAGGAAGAGTATTGATGTTTTGTAAGAAGATTGTTGCACATGCACAACAACAACACAATTTTAAACAACCATGTGAGCTATGAAGGGAAGATGGAGATGCTCTCATATGTAGAGTGATCCATAGACTTTACAGGAGGGCAGGTAGAAGATGGAAATGGATACTGAAGACCATAGATGTGGCTGAAGAGAATGCCACCAACAGAATAATAATCCATATATGGATCTTGAGTTCAATAAGATAAGGGCACAAATGAAGAAGATTGCATTTAAAATGCAACAGAATGCAAAAGAGCATTGGGTGTATGAATGGCCCATGAAGAAGAAGATGAAGTGGCTAGTAAAGAAATTGTTTGTCGAAGGACACCAAATATTAATGAGAAGGTGGATGAGGCATGATGAAAACCTCAGTGACACAGAGGAGGAACTAATTCACATTTGTGAATCAGAGACTAGGATAAATCTCAGGGATGAGGAGGAGAATATATCAAATGAAGATCTCATAAACTACTAGGTGGGTAGAAATGGACTTTCAAGCTGCCAGGTGGGCAATGGAAAGATACTAGGTGGAGGTCTTGAATAATTCTAGGGGGCTAGTGTCACAAGTTCATATTTCCAAGTGGGTGACGAGACATGATCAATTGATCTCATAAACTTCTAGTTGGGCAGCAAAAAATTCCCATATTGCCAGGTGGACAAGGAGAAATAGATGAGACTGTATTAAAGTCTCGAGAGCTCAAAAGTGAGTTCATTTCAGCGAGGAGTGCTAATAGGAGAATATTCATGTGGGTTTGCAGACCATGTGAATGAACATGATGACAAGTTAAAAACTTTCACCATCTAGGAAGAGGATCAAAGGAGCATTTTCATTATTGGAGGGGTTAAGATATTCCTGCCAAACAACCAAGTAGAGGCCAGGGCACATGATGAAAGTGCAAAAGAAGGAGAAAGACAGCCAATAGAAACTATCAAAGAGGAAGAAATGGAGCAAACATTGATGTCTATCCCGGTAGAAGGAGATGAGAATTCAACAGAATGGCTTGAACATTTTAGCCAGGAGGCTAAACAAAAGATGACTGCAACATTGAAGCCTATAGAATAAGAGGAAGCATACAACATGGATTTTTCTTATCTGTATGAAGAACTGGAATCCCTAGAGTGAAGGGTAATGGTGCAAATATTTCACACCCAACAGGTCAAGTTGGAGACATATAGAGGAGCATACCAACTAGAAGAACGGTTGGAGGAAATTGGAGATATGTCAACACAAGAAGAGGTGAGAGAAGAAGCAAATATGTTAGAAGAGGAAGCCGAGAAATAGCTTGAGGATGAGACTGTGGAATTGAAGTCTGCATCAAAGTGGAAAATCGATGCCACAAAGGGATATAAAGACAACATGGAGGATCGAGTAGATCTACCCACTGATTAGTATGGGGAGAAGGAAGTGCAGTTGAGAAGACTGCATAAAGAGAGATAGACACTGGAGCAGCTGGACAACGTGATAGAGGAGATAAGAAGGCTAATAATGAGATCAATAGAAGCAGTCAGCAAAAAGAATCTGAACAGAAGAGAGCCTAACATAACATCAAGGAAAAAACAGAAGAGGAAAAAGAAGAAGCAACAGTAGCATAGTTGGAGAGGAGAAAGAGGACAACTCTAGAAGAGAATTTGGGATCCAAGAGGATTTCAACATTAGATAAGGGGAGCTCATGAGAAGGAGCTCATGTTTTTCCTAGAAATGGAGTATGATGTAGTAGCATCACTCCACCTTAGAAAACATGACAACACGCAAACACACAATGGAGAAAGGGAGAGGCATTAACGCTCCCATTTTTTATTTTATTTGAGATAATCCTATATGGATTTTCATGTTGTAAGGTTGTAAATGCCAGGCCATGCCTTTGTACAGGTAGTGGTTGGATTTCCTTAAAAGGGTTACTTGTAACATGCCCAGATTGTAGTCAGGTCTGGGTAAACATTTATGAAACTTCAATGTAATAGATGAGGTTAGGTGATGTAATATCCCTTAGCCGAACCCAAATGTAAATATAATCCAAGTATATTTAAGCTAGTGGGTTGTTTAGACATCATTTTTGTAATAAAACATTCATGGCATGGTGTTCACATATATTGCGTAGTAAAGGGATGTAATGTGCACATTTCTGAATACCACGCGTAGTAACTAAGGTGTGCACAACCTTAAAGATAGAGGATACAGTGCCCAATAACTAAAGAGTGCACAACCTTGAGGTCGGCGGATACCGCATGCATTAACTAAAGTGCGCACAATATTAAGGTCAGCGAAACTTTGTGTATATAATATGCATTATAGGCTCTTGAGCCAGTATTATAAGTTGGAATGCTTATGTCTTGGAATTAGGCCAGCGTGCCTAGATGTTAAAGGCTAGAGCGCCTATTTTGTATATATCTCATGATTAATATAAAAATACATCACTGTGCGCAGACCGACCACAATAAAAGAGAAGGGGGACTAGATTCCACCAAATAGGGAAAGGGAGGGCCTAATGTTAAGAACAGAGCTAAGCTAGAGAGCTTAAAGCCAAAAAGAAATATTATATTAATATTTACTAAAAACATAAAGTATAGATAATTAATTTATCCTAAGTCCTAAAGTAGGGGACAAGTGTATCAGAGTAGCTTCCAACATGACAAGTGTCAAGTTGGAGACATACATACTTATTTCTGAGAATTAGTTCCTTTGGGGGGGGGGATCGACCATTGTGAGGAGGAGAATGTTACCATTTTTTCTTCCTTCGACTAGAGAACCAGTATCCACGATAAATTTCATTAGTCCTTGAGCTACCTCGTATCTTCCTACCACCGTACCCCAACTAGATTGATATCCATTCCTGTTGGTGTACCTGTCATCTTGGGAGCGAGATTGAAGAGGTAGGTTGTCAGGCCTATGAGCAATTCTCTAAGTGAGGGAATTGTTGAGGATCGATTTCCTGAAGGTGATAAACTACGGCTACAGTGCTCTGAGACTTCCAGTCTGGCCTGTTGTTGAAGCCCTAGAAGGGAGGTGGGGTAGCTGAAGGACTATTGATCAAAGAAGGGGCACACTTCCTCGGGTGGGAAAGGCATGTGGGGAAGGAGAGGTTGTAGGCTTTGGTTGAGTGAAAACCTGAGAGGGAGTATTTTCGGTTGACTGTGAACCTTTAGCCAAGTTAGGAATCCCTTTCTCGGGTGGAGTCTAGTCCCATCTCGGGGGTGACTCATTGTTGAGAGTGACGAACAATGTAGTCTAAGGCTGGGTGGTTCATGGACGGTCTGCACATAGTTGGTGACATTATTACCAAGATAAGTATCGGTTATGTGTTGAATTCCATGCTTCATTGTCATTTATTTGTTATTTTATGGGTTTTATTGCTTGTGTGAGCATAACTGTCCTTACATTTAAGGATATACCCTGTATACGCTGGATGTTTGTGTTCATTGTTAAATCAATCTGAAAATCGTATATTTACAGAACACAACTGTTTGTTTATCTTTTATATGTGAAGCTTCCACTAGATCATTATATGTATATGTTTAATTGCATGCAGTTCAGTATGTATGTATGCCTATATGTGTATATACATATTTAGAGAGAAAAAAAATAAATTATGTGACATACCTCAGTTGAATACTGGGTGTTACATTATGTTGTCAGAACTAAGCTAAGTGTCTGAGTAAGTGACATTCCCCGGTCAATGGGTGGACGTGGTGTTACAGTATGGTATCAGAGCATCAGTTTTCGACACTGAGCCTGAATGGTCCAAACCAGTCGAATGGAGATGAGATTACAGTATGGTATCAATTACAGTGTGGTATACAGTATATAGTGTTTATGGAAAATTGAGCCACCACGCGGAAGAATAATATGTAGAGATGCACGTGATAAATTTAGCATTTCGTGGAGTGCATACACATAGTAAAGGTGCACGTGGTGTACACGGTATTGTGAGGCATGGTGACATTGGTTGGTGCGCACACATTAGGAGTATGTGTTGTATCACTATAGTGTAGGCAAGGGTGCGCGCAGGTAGTTGTGTGCGGTAGCTACAGAGTATTTGGTGGGGCATATAGACTATTGTAGGACGTAAGGCATATTGAACTTTAGCACTGTGCAATGCATAGAGCGAAATTCATGTGGAATATCCAAGTGCGATATAGAAATAGTGCACAGAGGATATTGGCATGCAACACAGAAGTAGTGTGCGCAATTTATTGGCGCAACAAAGAGGAAATGTATAGCAGATACAGGTGCGCGGAAACATGATTTACCTTATAAATTCGTTTGCACGATAAATAAAGGTACACAGGTTGAATTTTTATGTGCACAAAATTGTTTAAAAAGCTAATTAAGACGACGAGCCTGAGTTTAATTAGAAAAAATTACATAGTATTCAAAGAAAGAGGAATACACAATTGCGTTGAAGTATTATTTAAAATGAGTCAAGTGAATGAGATGAATTTTGGGTTTTATTCAAACAATTGAAAGTGAAATATAATTTACAAGAAGACACATAATATTAAAGGAAACAAGATTCGTAACATCATCAGTGGAATCTTGTCTTAAACAATACAAAATCCGCTTCTGCGCTTATATATTCATTCAAAATCCAAAATTACAAAAGGGGTTGATTCAAAATAATAGTGGCCTTATTCAAAGAGATTGTACAAGAACAGGTCTATCATCTCTGGAGCTTCCTTACCTCTGCTATCATCTGTCCAAAAATCACTGAAATATACTCAATTGTATTGAGGGCTCATTTCAGCTTAGCTAGCTCCTCCTTTAAAGAATCTAATCAGACCAGTTGATTCTCTCCAATACTCTCAGCCGCTTTAGGGACGAGTTCTTTCGTCTGTCGCTTGCTTCATTTCTTCTTATCAGTTGGTCTGTTGATAACCAGATCCCTCATGATTGGATTCAACCCAATTTCCAATCTCGGATCAGTAACAGGCACTATGTGAAATTTAGTCGCCAGTATCTACGCGACTACCTTTTCCTTCGTACTTAGAGGAAAATTTAGCATGTTGCCCGAATAACCAGTCTCATTGGATTTAACTGGGTCCATATACCTCAGTTTTGTGGACATCAAAATACATTTGCAGAGATGATAAGTTCAAACCAGTTTGGAGACTCCTCACTAATGGATAAGATGATGCTTCCATACATGAGCATTGGTAATTATAGAACCTCAACCATGAATCCCTGACAGGCTTGTGCACAGGTGCAATGGGTTTCCATGCTCGACTAATCCAATTCAAATGATTAAACTTTTTGAGTTCGTTACATGGCAGCGTTAACCTAACTCAAATGGCTATGATGTACGAGAGAATGATACAGAGTGATCTGACTAACTTTCACTCGTCCCACAAATGGTGGATTTGACATATTGAAGCACGTGACATCAGAACTTATGCAAAAGTGGTTTCTACAAACCACCTTGCGCCCAATGTATCTCTGTGCGATGATATAGTGCTTGCTAAGTTCTCAAAACTTGGGTCATGTCTGAGAATTGTCACGGTGGCAACACCAAGAAATCAGAAAAGATAATTATGATATAATGATTGATCCGAAATAGTTCATATTTCTCGTGGATTGTTGATTTAGTTAAACTAATAATTTTTAATGGCTGGAAATTTTGCAGAACTAACAACAACTAGATCAGATCAGATCAAGTACCGAGTCCATAGGAATGGAAGAGTCACGAGGAAACTATAGTCAACAAGATGAGATTAGAAGGATGAATGTCCATTTGGACATTGAAGGAACAAACTCCAATGGACATGGAGAGGAAAGGGATGAAAACCTGAATATGGTAGAGACTATTAAAAATTTGCAAAAGGATGTCTAAAGCCATAAAGAAGATAATGAAAGGCTTATGAGAGACAAAGAGAAATAGGATGACTTCAGCATGAAGTTATTGCAAAGTCTAAACAAAATAGAAAAGAAATTGGAAAAAGAAAGTGACACAAGCAATTTGGAAGTCACAAACCTTCGGATGAGAAAAAGAGATAAGGAAATGTTAGCAGACACCACCATCACTCCTGAAAGCATTCCAAGAAAAGAGCAGGTAGCATCACAAGTCCATCCCCTATCAAACAACATAAGAGGTCTGGGGTGGATGAGATATGAGGAGAAATGAACAAAATCAAAACTCCTACATTTGATGGTGAGCACAAGAAGGATGAAGATGCAGAAACATGGTTGTTGGGCACGAGGAAGTATTTTCAATTACACAATTATTCTTCCCATGTAGAGGGTAGAATTTCCATCTATCAACTCAAAGGAAAGGAATCCATGTGGTGGGATCATATTGTGCAACTACAACGCATTAAAGAGAAGAGCGTTACTTGTAGGGAATTTAAGAAGTATCTTGAGAAGAAATACTTGACTAAGAGGTATTATGACAAGAAAATGAAAGATTTCTTTGAACTCAAACTTGGAAATATGACCATAGATGAATATGAAATAAGATTCCTAGAATTTTTTAAGTACGTCTCCTTCATCAAGGATGAGACAGTTAAAATTCAAAGGTATTTGAGTGGATTTCCAACATTCATCAGTGAAAAAATACAATTTGATGATCCCAAGACATTGGAAGAGACCGTAAGGTGAGATAAATGTCTATATGATCAGCAGAAAGCAAGGCCAACTTTCAAAAAATCTTGGGAAGGCAAAAATAATTTCAAGGTGGATGAGAGGAAGAAAGGATTTAAACCATCATTCTTCAGAAATAGTCCACAGGGACTACCAACTTCTAAGAGCCCAAAACAATAGAGGCAGAAGGCCAAAGGCCAAGGCATCCACCTATTCAATGTTGGGGTTGTAAAGGAGATCATAGATTCAGAGATTGTCCTCACAGAGGTGAAAAAGGAAGGATTGTTTATAATGTACAACAAGATGAAATAGTGGAGGACATGGGAAAAAATGTGCTAAGGATATATGCAGCCCTAGATAACAAGCAAGCAGAATATCAATCACACATGATTGAAGTGGAAGGTATGATTAACAACCAAACCATTTCTATTTTAATTGATTCAGGAGCTAGTCATAGTTATATAGATCCTACGATGGTAGAAAGTTTGCAATTTCCAAGAAGCAGGCATGGAAAATATTGGTTGGTAATGTTGGCTATAGGAACCAAAATAAAGGTTAATGAGATGGTTAAGTCATGTCTCATGGACATGAACAAACTGAACACCAAGTCATATTTGAATATCTTACCCTTAGGTTCCTATGACTGTTTAATTGGGATGGATTGGTTGGACCCACATCATGATCTATTGTATTGTCATAACAAAGCATTCAATTCCTTGGATGAATAAGGGAACCAAAGGAAAGTGCAGGGAATTCCCAGGGCAGTAACCGTTAGAGAAATTTCAGCATTGCAGCTGAAGAAATGTTATAGAAGAGGATGTCAAATATTTGCAGCTCATGTGGAGGAGACACCTGAAGAGAAGGTGCCAAATTTGGAGAATTATGCAGTCCTGAAAGAGTTTGAAGATGTATTCAAGAAAGTACTAGGACTACCCCCAAGGAGAGACCTCAATTTTTCTATAAATCTGACACCAGGAGCAACTCCCGTGTCAAAGACTCCTTACAAAATGAGTACACCAGAATTGAAGGAGTTGCAAATGCAACTTGAATAAATTCTGAAGAAGGGGTATATACACCCAAGTGTATCACCTTGTGGTGCCCTAGTCTTGTTTCTGAAAAACAAAGATGGAACATTAAGATTGTGCATTGATTTCAGACAGTTGAATAAAGTGATTGTAAAGAACAAGTATCCTCTACCAAGGATTGATGATCTTTTGATCAATTGAGGGATGAAAAGATCTTTTCAAAGATAGATCTTAGATCGGAATACCATCAGGTAAGAATCAAGGAGGAGGATATCAACAAGACCGCCTTCAGGACAAGGTATGGTCATTATGAGTTCACAGTGGTGCCATTTGGGTTGTCAAATGCACTAGTTGTTTTCACGTGCTTAATGAATTGTGTTTTCCAAGAATATTTATACAAGTTTGTCATTGTCTTTTTGGATGACATTCTTATATACTCTAAGACAAAGGAAAAACATGAACATCATTTGAGGATGGTGTTGCAAGTATTAAGGGAGTATCATTTGTATGCCAAATTGAGAAAGTGCTCATTTTATCAGAGACACATTCATTATTTGGGGCATATCATCTCAAAAGATGGGATAGCAGTGGACCCCGAGAAGATTAAATCCATTAGAGAATGGCCAGCACCAAAGAATGTGACAGAGGTCAGATCATTCATAGGCCTTGTAGGCTACTACAGGAGATTCATTAGAGGATTCTCAAAGATAGCACACCCAATCACTTCCATGCAAATAAAAGGTATCAAGTTTCAGTGGATGTCAGACTGTGAAAGGAGTTTCCAAAATTTGAAACAATTATTGACAAGTGCTCCAATACTAAGGATTGTGGACCCAAATGAAGATTTCATTTTATGCATAGATGCATGTAAGGAAGGAATTGGTGGAGTCCTTAGCCAAAATGGATTTGTGATATGTTATAAATCAACGAAGTTGAAGGAGCATGAAAGAAACTATGCCACTCATGATTTGGAGTTGGCAGCCATAGTGCATGCCCTAAGGAAATGGACACTACCTCATGGGAAAAAGGTTTGAGTTAAGAACAAACCACAATGGTTTGAAATATTTATTTGATCATCCAAATCTAAATGCTAGACAAAGCAGATGGTTAGAATTTATTATGCTAAACAGAGCATAGGCACCCAACAAGAATGATGCAACCTTTGCCCATTCCTGAATGGAAGTGAGAAGTGGTGACAATGGAGTTTATTATGGGATTTACTAGAACATGCAAGATACATGATTTGATTATGGTAGTGGTGGACAAGCTTACAAAAACTTCCCATTTTATTCCACTAGAAACAAACTACTCACAAAGTAGCAGATGTTGCTGATATTTTCATGAAGGAAGTGGCACAATTGCATGGAATTCCTAAAACAATTGTGTCTGACAGAGACCCGAAATTCACCTCGAATTTCTGGAAAGGATTGTTCAAAGGATTCAGAACGAATCTGAACTTTAGTACAAATTACCATCCCGAGACTGATGGACAAGCATAGAGGGTGAATAGAGTGATAGAAGATATGTTGAGAATGTATGTGATGGATAAACCATCAAAAGGGGAAAACTACCTACATTTAGTAGAATTCACTTATAACAATGGGTATCATGCATCATTGAAAATGAGCCCATTTGAAGCACTTTACGACAGAAGGTGCAATATTCCAATAAGTTGGGATAATCTAGCTGATAAAATAGTAGTCGGGCCAGAGTTGCTCAAGGAGAGGGAGGACCAGATGTTAAAAATTAAGCAGAATTTGAAAATTGCCCAAGACAGACAGAAAAGTTATCCTGATAAAAATAGAATCCACAGAGAATTCAAAGTGGGTGATCATGTTTTCCTGAAAGTAAAAGCTAATAGGAGTTCCCTAAAGCTGGGAAGCTACACTAAGTTGGCAGCCAGATTGTGTGGACCATTTGAAATCCTAGAGAGGATTAGTCTCGTTTCTTATATGATTGCATTGCCTTCATCTATGTCTGTTCATAATGTAATCCATGTGTTAGGGTCCTAACCTGCACATAGGTAGATTAATATATTCGGATATAATAAAGGTCAATATTAATAAGGCCTTTCAATAAAATAGAATACAACGGATGTAAGAAGACCTAATAGAAGCTTCCGCTTCTAGAAGGATCTTCCTCTAGATGCTTCTCTTGATAGACATTTTGTATAAATAAGGGTCGAGGGTATGAAAACCCTAGCTTAGAGATTATTGTAATAGAGTGCTGCTCGATTGGAGGTTGCCCCCTCGAAGAGGCCTGTGAACATTGCTTTCTGAATCAAAGTGTCATTTCTATTGTTGTTATTATATCATTTATGTGTTATTGTGGAGATTATGTTGGATATTTTACTATTATTCTTCCATTTCTAGCATTTTATTTATGTTCTGCATATTTTATATATCTGGTATCTTGCAAGTGGTATCAGAGCACTTTCCTTGGCAGAAATTGTGGGAATTTTTTTTTTTAGGGTAGAGATGTATTCCGGTGTCTTTAAGCAATAGAGATCTGTCGTTACATGCATAAACCCACGGTTGAGGGATTCATACACGTAGGAGATACAAGTGGTTCTTAAGCGCACATCTGTTGGCCACCCTTGTAACCCTTGTTGGTACCCCTTCGAGTGGTAGCACATCAGACAACACCTGTGTACGGATCGGCCTAGATTTCCTGAAGCCCTCTTTAGATAAACCTATCAGCCACTGGACTGCTACAGTGTCATCGAGAATAGCACTCAGGAAGATACTCTCTAGTACCTAGGTAGTCAGGTAGTACGGCTAAGGGTACGGTCTGTCCTCCTTAGTTAGTGCACTGAGATATTGCACCGAGTACTACTGTTGGACCCCACACGTATATCAAAGAGATATAGCACAGGGAAAACCCTTGTCTGTAGAACCCTTGAATACCTAACCCTTGGGGGATAGAAACATAAACGAATTAAAACTAGACCAGATCTATTGCCGCGCAACTGTGTTTGGGTTGCCAAGTAAATACATATCTCTTTCTTGTTAAACATTTGGGGATTTCATCACTACAGTATTCTTTAGACCGTAGTAAAAGTATGGAATTTTTTTCACCATTATTTGAGACCTATTCCTTTGGATTCATCTCTTCTCCCTTATCACTTTCATCCATATCATTTTTATACAAAATGTTTGACCCCACCCACCCCCCTTCAGTTCACCCATCCTCATGGCCCATACCTGTAGCCAAGACCTGGAAGCTCGCTTCAACACCATGCAATCTGGTTTCCTAGAAACCCAAAAAGAAGTAAAACAACTCAGTGCTACTGTTGCCTCCATTGATTCATCCATCAATGCTACCATAAATACAACCATGCAGTCTTCAATGGAGGAAGTCAAACAAGAAATTACTACCCAACTTGAATCTGTCTTTGCAGCACTATGCACCAAACTGAAGATCCCTATAGATGACCATTTCTCTGAAGAACATCCAAAGAATGAAGGCGAAACTTTGTTGTTGGGTATTTCTACCCTACGGACTAATAAGATAGGGCTCTAAACTTATACGCAGAAAATGACCCTTAAGACTTAACTTTTGACCTTCTACCCGAATCTGAAACCTCTTTCTTCACATGCATACAAGAGAAGAATAAAC